>VXAK01015992.1:329191-366156 GCA_013399435.1 Arenaria interpres | reverse complement strand
TTTTTATTTTTATTTTTTTAAAAACCACCCGCAAAACCGCTGCCGGTGTTTCGCTTTGCGGAATCCGACCGGCGCAGCGGAATATATTGGCTGTTATTTATATGGGCACTTGGTGCTGGTGACAAATGACACGAATCGGTGCTTCCTGTTTGCGGCTTTGGATGAGACAAATCACTTCCCACGCTTTGCTAATGACAAAAAGTTCATCAGCGCTGAATCAGGGGCTGGAGCGGCGCCGGCTCCACGCCTTTATTTCTCCCCTCTTAACATCGCCCTTCTCTCGGGGGGGGGTAGGGGGGGACCACCGGCCGAGAGGGGCTCTGTCCCCCCTCCCTTGTCCCCCCCCCCGGCCCCAGCCCCCCTCGGCACCGCGGCGAAAAAAAAAAAAAAGTAGTTCCAATACAATGTTTGTTAACTAGGTTATCTAGGCTGTAGAAGATTTTAATGTTGAATTTTATAGCTTTACCACGCTCTACCGTCCTTGTGAATATTGTAATATTGCATTTTTTACAAGTTACTCTTCTGTTAATGTTCCAGCTAGTAACTTTTATAATCCTCCTCAATGAAATTTTTTTGTATTCTTCCGCACCGTTAACCTCAATGGCGGCACCTCAGCCCCTGGCAGGAGGCAAAGATGAAATGAATTCCTCTTTAATCAGAAATAATAATAATAAAAACACACACAAGGCTCCCTCCGCCTTTTATTTCAGCTTCCCCTTTTTTCGGGGAGGGGGTGACGCCTCAGGAGTCTCCAGCCCCTGCCCCGTGCTGCATCCCAGGGCTGCGCCTCTGGCCGAGCCGGCAGTGGGCCAGGGATGGTGCTGGTCACTCCGTTGGGGTTGGGGGGCATGGCCTGTCCCCCTGCTAGTCCTTCTGCCCCCCCTTTCCCCCCTTCCCCAGCCTTTGCTGCTGCTTTCTGCTGGCAGCCTGGAAGCCGGCGGTGCCGGCAGCCTGTTCTTCGGAGCCGCACACCAGAAGGGAGAGTTAGGGACTTCTTTTTCCTCCTCTTTCTTCTCTGATTCTGTCTGTGGGTTGACTGAGGTGCTCCACGGAGCGTCCCCCTCACGGCAAGTCCTGCCGGCGTCCTTCAGCCCAGCTCGGCTCGCTCTCTGCTTTCTCTTCACCTCGGCTGGGCCGGAGGTGCCCAGGTCCTAGCGGTGGGTTTTGCTGGGCGCTCCGAGATGGATCCCAGAGAGGTACCCACACAGGAGATGCGCTCAGGTGGACTTTGAATAAAATACATCCCCGTAGAGGTAAATAAGGCTGGAAATCACACCCCTCCACACCCCCAACTCCCCAACCTCCAGATGCCCTCACAAACGAGTTCGACTCGCAAGCGCAAATGATCAACACCCAGCAGCAAAAGGAATGGTAGAGCGGTAATGAACCGGCTGCCCTTTAGCCAGGGAGTGCGTTTTGAACACGGGTTGGATGTTGTTATTTTCCCTGGGTCGTTGTTAGCATTTAAGAACTTTGTTCTCGGGCTCAGCCTGAGCCTTGCGTGAATGAAATATCGGAGGGGGTTTGTGTATTCCTTGCAGGACACCGGCGCCTCTCAACCTTCTCCACCAGCTACCTCGCAGAAACTGCCCGGACGCCTCTTGGGATATTGTCCCCAGATGATCCTAACGGCAATTTCTCCCAGTCCCAGCTCCTGGAGTCAAGTTATTATATACAACTCTGAGTTTTTATGCATTTAAAGAAGTGTCTTTTTAGCCTAATACGGTCCCAAGGAAAAGCTTAGTTCAAACCTCAGCCATCAGGTGAGGAGGATGTGAAGTTTATTGTCGATTTGCACATATTCCAAAAGGTAACTGATTCCGGATCGTCACAATGTTTGGGGATGACAATGGGACTGTTGTGTATTTTATGAATCAAACCAGCTTCCTTCTTTAAAAACACACACCGAGCTTTCTGGTCATTTCAGAGTATAGAGATCATTTTCCTCTCTTAAAAGTCCGCAACCGGGCAATGACGTTAATTCATATGGTCCAGGGTTAAAGAATAACCTGAAATCAAAACACGCATACCCAAAACAGCTAAGTTTTTAAATTTTTCAGTTATACCATTTAAACAATTCTTACAATGTCATTGATATTGCTTCTTCGTGTGGTTTTTCTTTTTTTTTTTTATTCTTTTTTAAGGTGAGCAAGTCCCTCTAAAAAAAAAAGAAGTGAAATGGTGCAAAGGGGTTATATTATTTTTAACAGAAATGTTATTATTTAACTAGTTAACACTCTGGTGTCGCCTGGTAAGGCAAAGACATAATACAAACTAGTCTTTGCTCTAAAATCTTGATTTAGGAAAGAATCGTTGCTCTTCAAAGCATCTACCCGAGACCCTCGTGGGATGCCTTTCAGAAATCCTGTTTGTAGTGAGTAGAGGGCAGTTCAGTAGGAAAACCAGATACCAGTATTTCCATGTTACTGATGAGGAGCAAAGGCAAAAGCAGGTGGAAGACACAAAGGAAAAGAGCAGCAGAGCTGGGAACCAGGTCATTGCTAATTTAGTGAAGGACTATTAGACAAAACATCTAAGCTGTCCTCTCGGAGCTGGGCAAAATCAAGAGCAGGTTTGATTTTCTTGTCCCAAGACCAGCAGGTTGTACCAGGCTTCCTGAATCCCACCCAGACTCTTATTCAGCTCCTCTTTGCAGGAGCCCTCAGGTGGCATCTGGGTCCTCTTTCTCGGGATGTCTCTGGAGTGTCATGGGCGATGCAGGGCTCGGATGTTGTGCTGGTCACATCTTTTTTTGGACAGATTTACCTTCTCCTAAGATTCTCCTACCTCCTTCCATCTAAACATGAGGAAAAACTTCCTCACTTTGAGGGTGGCAGAGCCCTGGAAGAGGCTGCCCAGAGAGGTGGTGGAGTCTCCTTCTCTGGAGACATTAAAATCCGCCTGGACCCATTCCTGTGCGACCTGCTCTGGGTGACCCTGCTCTGGCAGGGGGTTGGACTAGATGATCTCTGAAGGTCCCTTCCGCCCCCATGTGATTCTGTGAAAGGGCTCCAGGTGCCCCAATAGGCCTTAACGGCCTCAACCAGCCTCACCTGGAGCCTCCACACCCAGGAGCTCCGTATAAGCTCAGACCCAGGATTGGCTTGCTGATAGAGCTCAGTAAATATAAGGTAAGAGTTTAATGTTTTATAAGGTGGATCTGCTAAAGTGTGTTTTGTGGTTTTGGGCTTAGTCTCATGCTTCTCAGGGACAGGGTTAGGGAAAGGAGAAGAAAAGCTGTAACTCTGAATTGTAGAATTGCCTGGGTTGGAAGGGACCTTTCAGATTATCTAGTCCAACAATAGTTCATACATGTAGTTTTTCCATTACTACCACATCGCTGACTTCAAAAGTCATAACTTTCAAAAAAGCTATGAAAAATTCTCTCTGGAAAGGTCTGAACTGGTGAACTAGCAACTTTGGAGAGAGAGAATATTCTTCTAAGCAGATGAAACATCAAATCCACGTTGGTGATTGTATTGCTGAAGGAGATGGGTGTCAGAGACCGTTATGTGGACGTACCTGGTTTGGCTTTGAACTTGCTAGCTTGGGCATGGCTCATGGCCCATAATTAGTGCGGGCTGGATTCTGTGCTTAATTCCCGCTTCGCTTCTCGGGAGGGTTCCACAGCTCCTGCTGAGCTTTGTGGTGTCGCTCACAGCTGTGCTGCTGCTGCCGCTTTCGGCCCTCGCGGGGGTCGGTCCGCACCCTGCCATCACCCTCTGCGGAGGCTGGTGAGAACTGGGTGCCCACTGGTGAGAACTGGGTGCCCACTGGTGTGTCCGGAGAGGAAAGCTGGGTGTGTATGCTGGGAAAGCAAGGGCAGGGTGATTCTGTGATAAGCAGCATATATAGAACAGTATATATATAAAACTGTGTATATATACACACTGTGTAACAGTAAATACAGANACCTGCTCTGGGTGGACCTGCTCTGGCAGGGGGTTGGACTAGATGATCTCCAGAGGTCCCTTCCAGCCCCATGGGATTCTGTGAAAGGGGAGAGAGTGCCAACAGACACTGCTCATCCAGGCAAAACAGGACCTACCGCTGTAAGGGGCTGTCATGCCGAACGGGGCACGGAGGATTTCCGATGCTGGCCATAAACTCTTTAAAGTCAGGATCGCTCTGTACAGCTCCTGGAACCTGGCACTGCCGCAGTACAGGGCAGGATTTTTTTCTCTCTTAAAAGTGGTTTGTGAAGAATATTTAATTAAGGTAACAAAACCCTGCAGTTTAAAACTGCTCCCTGTTTCTGTCGCAATAATGAACTCTGAAGAGACAAAGAATTTGATCTTTAGTGAAGAGCAACTCTTCCCCTCACGGAATTGTCAGCAATTCGTGTCTCAGTGAGGCTGCTTCACACGTACATACATGAACGTGACTTCAAAGCCTTGCTTTCTGTAGGTTTGCGGTGTGTTTGCACTCTTTGGCAGGTGTGTTCAAATACGCATATTGTGCGTATGTCTTCTAAATGAGCAAGTAAATATTAATTTATGTCTTAGCATGTGTAAAGGGTATGGGATTTGCATATGGTATCTGTGCTGAGGTGTGTGTGAATGCTTGGGTGGTGAATGTATGTGAGAAGGAACGTATCCCTTTAAGTGAAGGCAGCTTCAAACGCGCACAGACCTTTATCTTGACACGAGAAAGTGTGTTTCTGTACATCACAATATAGGCACACCTGTGCATCCTGTATGTTGTGAGGGGTAATGGCTTCAAGCTGAGAGAGGGGAGATATTAGGAAGAAATTCTTTGCTGTGAGGGTGGTGAGACCCTGGAACAGGTTGCCCAGAGAAGCTGTGGCTGCCCCATCCCTGGAGGGGTTCAAGGCCAGGCTGGATGGGGCGTGGAGCAACCTGGTCTGGTGGGAGGTGTCCCTGTCCATGGCAGGGGGTTGGACCTGGATGATCTTGAAGGTCCCTTCCAACCCAAACCATTCTATGATGGTTTCTGAGCATTTGGTGGATGCCCTTACGTGGGCAGCCTGGGGGTTCTTGTACAGAAAGACACGTGTGGGTGTCTGTCATGAGTGTGAATGTGTGAATCTGCAGGTGGTTGAACATATATGTGTGGGTATGGGAGCGTGAGCGAGCTGCACGTCTCCTCCTGTTGGGTACAAGCCTAAAACTGCAGTACGGGGAGGACCTTGGCTGACAGTCTGGCAGTTCCAGGCATGTTTGCAGAAGATGAAGCAGAATAGACAACACGAAAGTTATTTTTGTCTATCAGCTGAAGCATTATAGAGACATCAACACGCTCTTGTCTCATGCCAGCTTAATTCCTAGTTAATCAGCAGCCTGCTTGGGCAAAGGAAGGAACTCACATCAGGGGCTGAGGATGAGCCAAACTTCCCAATACGGATTCGGGAGCCTGCAAGGAGCCCTCATGGTTGCTCCGCCGGCGTCTGGCTGCGTCGCCGCCCGCTGTGCGATGCTCTGGGAGGGCCGAGGGCTTCATCAGCTGTGTCCTGGTGGGAACAACTCCTGTACGGGGAATATGGGTTGCTCCTTTGGCTGTCCCCATCCCCAGCCGGTCAGCAGAGGTCTATTCTTCACTGTGTGTGATCAGATGCCTCACCCAGGCAAGTTTCATGCGGTTTAAATAATTTCAAGGCTTCCATCCTCTCTCAGGGCGCTTCCACGTTGCCTGCAAGTTGACTCTCTCTTGCTTCATTCCTTTTCCATCTGGTGAGACCTTCCTCTGCTTCCGATGCCCTGAAGAGATGCTTTTTCTTCCTCCCCTCATTCATAAACCTCTCTTTGCTCATGGGACTTGTGCATGGCAGCTGAGGGCCAGCTCGCTATCTTTTCCAACCTGACTTTCCCCGTCTGCTTGCTGAAAAGCTTCCTTCCTCCTCCTTTTTTTTCCTTCTGGCTGGTTTCTCTGATGCCACCAGAGCAGTGTGGGAGGGGACCTGCCTGCTCTGTGACTGGCATGTGTTTATCACAGACCTACAGCCAAACTAATTAAAGTGCTGATTGCACAGATCCTGGCAACCAGCCTGATAGTCACTTTCTGGGAGCGACTGGCATGGTGTCCTATTGTACAAATGTCCATGGAGAGTAGCAGGAAACAGCGAATTCTCATCTGTGGCTGCTTGGGATTTAACCAAACACGTTACCATGGGGTGAAATGAGCTTGGGAATGCCTCGAGTGTTGGCTTTTTGGGCGATTTCTGTGCATTTTCGGGCAATTTCTGTGCATGCCCTTGTCCTCCAGCACTCCATACCAAGGGCAAAGTCATCGAGGGCAAACGCCTCCCATTTCTCCACACCTCCTCTCCAAAAAAAAACAATTAGGGAAAAGTTACCATGAATTTCCAAGGTATTAGACAGCACCCATGGGCAGGTGTTATGGTATAGCTGGTGTTCGTGCCCTGTCTGCTTTAATTTTGGGATTTTATCATGGCTAAGCATAGTGTGAATCAACCATCAAGCACTCATGTAACTTCCAGCACGTAAGCTTGCCTTCAGCTTTGCTGGGCATTGATCCCTTATCCTTTTGGATGCTGAGCAGGCTGAGGTTTACTTCATTCTCGAAAGGGAAGCGATCGACACATCATGGATGCTGTGGGAGAAAACCTTCTGTGTATCAGCCCATAGGCATAAAATGAGTGGAGGCTCTTCACTTGGCCCTGTCTTAGTTGCTGAGCTGACAAATGAGAGAATTTGGTATTACCCACTCTGGTGTTTCATATGTTTTGCTCTATATCATTAATAAACCTGTGAATTGGCCTGACACCAGACTCGGCTATTCCCTCCCCTGCGCTGATCATTATCCTGTTACCTTACCTTTGTTTTACGGGCCACCAGCCAGGTTTCCGTACACGTGACGGTGCTCTGTGTGAGCCCATCTGGTGTTGCTTTTCTGCGAGGGTTTTGCCAGGCCCTTTTCTCAAGGCTACTACAGTACTGCTGGACTTCCCACCCCCCACACCGACCCCTACTGATACGGCTTCGTTTGTGTTCCAGACCTTTCCCAGTTCTCCCAGTGGACTCTCTGCCAACGGAGTTTATCATTGTTATTGCTGTGAGACCAACGTGGCCGGGTGCAAGGTGCTGTACGAACACCCAGAGCACGCACAGTCTAAAGATACTGGGGTGTTGGGGGGGAAGTTGAAAGGAGCTAAAAAGGCACTGAGAAGGGAAGTGGCCTGTATTACTTCCACTAACACATTCCCATTAAGAGTTCCTTGTCTCCATTTGCTACAAGGGCAGGTTAAATACTTCCAGACATTCCCCTGCCCCTTCCCCGAGCTCCAGCAGCAAAGGCTCCATTTCTATCTGAAGCTCTTAAGCAAATGTCTTGCTCACTCTGGGATATTCCCATGTAACCTCAGCTCTTTAGGCCTGGGAAAAAATGGAAAGCAGATCCTGAGGACGCTTTTTATGGGAAGCACCTGGCCAAAGCCTGATGACAGGGTGACAGCTGAGGTTGGCAGGAGGAATGGAAGGAGCAGTCTGGAAATGGGCTCCTGTTCTCTTCAGCAGCACGATCTCCCTGCTGGGTCGCTGGCCGAGGGCAGGTATTCCTCCCCGACGGAGCCGGGCTGGCCAAGTTGTTTCCATGGCAGTCGTCTGGGCTGCGTGTCCGTGCTATGTCCTAATGTCTCCATCTCTCCTCGCAGTTCGTAGTGCAGACTGCTCTGTGGTGTTACTGGGCAGTGTGCTGAGAGGCAGCTGCGTTTTTCTACACAATCTTTGAGTGTGCCCAGAGGAGAGGGTATAGACACACAGTGGCCTGCACTGGAATACTCCAGTTACCTCCCAGGATCAAATGGGATATGCCGTATGCTTCCTGGTTAAGCTTGGGGAAAACCAGTGAGGAAACCTCAGCAGTGTGTCTGGGGGCAAATACTGACTTTCTAAAGTTTGCTATTATTATTTTGCTTTCAGCTCTCCCCCTGCGTCATCATCTGTCCCCCTAAGTACAGCACCTCGTTCCCACTCCTCCTTTTTGTTCTTCCTGCCCGGCCTCAGCTCTTTTTCCCCCCCCTGTAGAAGGGAGATGGGAAGGACTGAGCAGGGGTGATCAGATCTGCTTCCTAAAAACTCACTGATCTCCCCGCTAGCTCCACGGTGGTGGATGTTTTATGGTCAGTGCTGAGCAAGGGCATACCCCACCCCTGTCCTGTCCTGCCTGGGGTTTCTAACAGCAGTGACACATGGAGAAAACCAGTGCTCTGGCATCCAGCAGACTGTGGCCGTAGCCCGTGGAGAAGGAGCTGAGGTTGATGTGCAGCGTGGCTGCATTTCTGCCTCTCCCTATCCTCTTACCAGGACTTGGCAAATGCTCCATGTATCGTGGTTCGCTCATCTCTTCTTAAACCCATCATCTTCATTATAAATGGCCCAGGGAGGTGTTCGTTACCGAGGGGTGGCTGGGGAAGGCAGAACAGACTTCTCTCGGTCAGAGTTGCGGGTGGGAAATGCCCCGGTGTGCCTGCTTTGGTCCTGTCCGTCTTGGTGTCAGGTTGAAGGGAACCTCTAAACACACTCCAGCTTCTCTGGGAGCATCCAAATCATTCCAGGCTCTGCTTTGGGGCCTTCTTTACTATTTGGGAAGTCGCCTTTCCAGTTCTCCCTCCCTCCTTGCTGCATCTGGATATGGTCCAGGACTCTCTTCCCCCCTGTCAGCCCTAACAGTGATTAATAAGGACACACATTTCCTGGGTTTTGCACCCATTTTTCTTAAAGACTTGCCTGCCAGTGGTGAGGAGGCTGAGATTATAAACCACTGCTGGCATGTGAAGGGCCGGGGGGCAGCAAGTCTTGGAGAGGCTGTGATGCGGTTCCAAGCATGGAGAGAGCACAGGGCAGCTCACAGAGACAAATTCTGCTGTCAGCCGTAGGTTTCCTGCAGCTGAAGTGAAACACTGGGATCTCTGGTTCATTGTTATTCACACTGGTACCTTCTCAGAGGTGACAATCCCAACAGGAGCCGTTGTGGTACTTCTGGCTCTTCCAAAGCATTTCTTCACTGTCTCAGAGATCAAGAAAAGCAAGTGAGCATCCTGGAAGATTTTTCCATCAGACTTGAGACTTTTTGCCGCTCGTATGGTTTCTGTGAGATGTAACCTGCCTGATGTGAACCTGCGTGGCTGAGGGGATGTTCCTTTGCTTGCCTTTCTCAGATGGATCATGGTCCAGGCAAGTCTTCCTTTTTAATCGGTGACTGTCTGACCTAAGTACAAAGCTCAAGGCCGGCCTCACCGTAAAAAAATTCACTGACAGTAGCAAGGAGGTTTCTGGGGGTTGTTGCTACTGCAGTAATATCCTGTTGCCTGAACCCTTTCCACCCAGATCCATAATAAAAGCCCAGCCTGGAACACAAGGGTGTTTTGCAGTCAATTCTTTCTTCCCTGCCCCACCTCACAGGGGAGTAAATGCCAGCACTTTCCTTCTGCTCCCATCTGTAATGATTTCTTTATCACTTCAGTCCTTTGGTCACATATTTAATATTTAGGCCTAAATCCAATCTAGAATAGGAACATTCAGGAGGTTTGGATCCTATTTGTGGCTTGGCTCAGTGTTGTAGGGAGATATCAGCTGAATTTACTCTGTGTTAGCACCCTGTCTTTCAGACAGCAATAACTGAGCCGAAGATGTTGTGAAGGGACCTCCAAAAAGTGCTGAAATACCACAACAATGAAATCCATACAAATAATTCAGAAAAAATTATTGTAGTGCTACCGATCAAACGCAGCCTTCTCCTGAAGAGAGAAGGCCCAGCACTATGGGACGTTGAACTAGAAGCTTCAATCTTTGTAGTTCCACAAAGAAACTAGAATAAAAGTCTTCTTGTAGCCCCAGTTATAGGCCATCTCAATCCAAGTGATGAGAACCAGGTTTAGGTGGACACTACAGGGTTCTCACGGTTGCTGAGTCTTAAATTTCTCTTTACTGCAAGGATGGGCTGTCCATTGTAATTCAAGTGAAGTTTTAGCTTGAGGAAGCCAAAATCAATGTGTTCTGCAGAGTCATTGTCCTTAGAATCATAGAATGGTTTGGGTTGGAAGGGGCCTTAGAGATCATACAGTTCCAACCCCCTGCCCTGGGCAGGGACACCTCCCACCAGACCAGGTTGCTCCAAGCCCCATCCAGCCTGGCCTTGAACCCCTCCAGGGATGGGGCAGCCACAGCTTCGCTGGAAAACCTGTTCCAGTGCCTCACTGGAACTTAGAGAGATACCTGCTTCTCACCATGGCTGATACCTCTGTTCTCTCTTGCTATGGACGTGATGGTTTTGGGTCAGAATATAAGGGTTGAAGTGTTGTATTTTTTACCAGAATCTGCTGGGTCTTTACAGTAAAGAAGAGATCTGGTGCCTCTGGGCTTCCCTGTCCTGCATTCAACTTCCCAGTAGAAATGGGTGACTTGTCTCTCAAGGCTGGGGTCTGGGCTAGGTTTAAGGCCAAAGCTTGGGAATCACGGGCACTGAAGTCCCATGCTTTCTGAGAACTGAAGCTCAGAATAATGTGGAAAAGAGTAAATTGTTTTCTTGAGATAATGCTGAGTTGTTCTAATACCACATTACAATGATATTGAGGGTTATGGCTGATTGGAACAGTGTCTGTGAAAATAACCCTGCCCTGAGAAATCTGAAACAAACAAATACACTTAAAATCAGGCACTTTAATCCTTTCTTATGGAAACTTTTTATTATTACTGCATTCAGGGGAAAAATAGAATGAAAAGCAAGATTCAGGACCTGTTTTGTAGTGGTCTGAAGTACTGTGGAAACTCCCAAGTTCTGTGTTTCAGCCTGTTGCCCTCGGGGCCCCTTCCCGTCAGTGGTGGGTCTTCACTATTGCCTTCCTCCTCCTCCTCCTCCTCGCCCGACACACACGTGCTTTCAGCCGAGACGCCCAGCAGCAGGATGCCACTCCAAAATGTCTTGATGAACCAGAGCTCCCTGGTGCTGCCCCAGCTCCCGTGGGGACCGGGCTGAGAGGCAGCTTTTTGATGAATTCCACCCCAGCTGTTCTGGGGGAAACTCAGTCTCCGGTGCAGGGAGTGGGTTGGGGAAGGAGAGAAGGATCAGCGTTCCTCTCTGCAGCAGCCTGTACGTACGGGAAGGAGAGATGGAGGGAAAAAAAGAGAGATGGAGGCAGAAAGTGAAGAGGATACCAGTTAGTAACCTCTGAAACTGGGGTTAACCACGTTGCTTCCAGTGATGGCCGCGTCCTGCTTAGAGCCGGGCTGGTGTGAAGCTGGTGAGAGCGGCCAGAATGCACCAGCTCGCAAACAAACAAGCAGAGAGAGAGGAATAAAGGAAGGCAGGAAGACAGGTGCCCCTTGGGCAAACACTTGTTAAATTGACAAACTTGTAGAAAATGATTAAGGCTCTCGCTGTTCCCGGTCCGGAGGGGCCCTGAGCTGCTGCCTCGAGCGAAGATACGAAGGTAGTTCCTTGGGAGCCCGCAGTGGACAGGGCACAGAGGGAGGTGAAACAATTACTGCCTGTCTCTGCGGTGCCGTCTCTTGTCAACTGTTATTTATGTTTCCCCAAATGTTGCAGTCTTCTTACAGGGGAAAGCAGGCCCTGCCAATCTATGGCAAAATAATTGCAGCCACCTTCCTCTCTCCTCCCTCCCTCTCCCTCTCTCTCTCTTTCTTGCCGCGGCTCCCTCTCTCCATCTCTGATTTACCTCGGACTCTTTCAATGAGGAATTGAGATGTAACCTCCACTGGGAATTTGGATCCCTCACGTGGTGGGGATGGGTGGTCTCTGGTGCCTTGGACCCTGCTGTGACCCCTGCTGGAAGCCACCCTAAGTGAAGAATCGTAGAATCATAGGATGGTTTGGGTTGGAAGGGACCTTAAAGATCATCCAGTTCCAACCCCCCTGCCCTGGGCAGGGACACCTCCCACCAAAGTTCCATCCAGCCTGGCCTTGAACACCTCCGGGGATGGAAGAGACTTGTGCCACCACAGCAGCTCTTGCTGAAGGCACGTTGTGCCATGCTTTGTCTTTTCTCTGTAAGTTTGCGATTGAGGCAGTGTAAAAGTTCTTCCCTGTCCTTTGCCACTGAAATATGCCCCCAGGAACTGAGTCGGATGACGTACCCATGGGGGTTCGGCTGTACTGACCTCACCAGGGTTTAAGGAGAAAGGAAGGATGGTTGCAAACCTACTTTTCACCCCTCTTGAAGGGTTGACCATGCTCCTACATCCGATGTGTGTTGCCCCTGTGTTTGATTTTCTTTGGAGTTCTCCATCTGGGCAGCAAAGAGTCAAAGCGTGGACCTCAGACTGGGACAGCGTGTGCTAATCACAGAATGATATGGGGAAGAGACCTCTGGAGATCATCTAATCCAACCCCCTTACCAGAGCAGGTTCTGAAGCAGCCAAGGTTGGTCCAGGGCTGAATCTGTAACTGCTTAGCACAAAAGTGTGGCGCAGGGTTAAAGTTGCAGTGAGCTTTCCTGGAGATTTTCTTTATTGGAGACCCAGCATCTTCCAGTAGCCCCCAGGGTTTGTTTGAGGAGACCGTGCTCTTCTCTGTAGGTGGTACCACAGCCCAGACAACAAGGGCAATGGAAACAAGCAGAGACCTTTGCCATCTCTTTTAGCCTCTCTGAGAGCAGGGATGCTTTCAAGGAAAGCCATCAGCGCTTGGACATGGCTTCAAACTTTGGGCTTCCCCTCACCTACTGTTCTGCCCACCGTCCCCCCCGCCGCTTCCTTTCATTCCAGATATGCACAGAGCCTGTCAGGAAAGGGTTAACTGCTGCTTACCCCAGCCAGCTTTGCGTATTTAAAGTGAGTAAAGGTTTAATTACCAAATGATGACAGTGTCATATGGTTTTGGTGATGGCGCGTGGCATTCGATGAATGCAGAAGAGGGGAGGATGTGAGAAAGACACTGAGTGGCAGTGGGGAAGCGAGGAAGCTAAAAATGCCAAAGACAGTAAAACATCTGTAATTTGCAATTCGCTAGTGTTCGCTGATTGCTCATGGATTAAAGATTAAAATCTATTCTCTGGCAGATGGGGGAGAGAGAGAGAGAGGAAATTCTTACGAGCATGTTTTGCATCTGCATTTCATTCTGCTCCTCTTTACAATAATCACGGATGAGGAAATAAACCCAGATCTGGGCTGGCAGGAGGCGGGGAAAGCGCACAATATAGGCAGGACTCAGCGTGCTTCTCCTGCTCGGGAGATGCCAAGCTGAGAGGGGAAGAAGCCGACATCAGGATCGCTCTTCTTGGTGCCTGGGACTCTGTTTTGGCTGCGGGAGGATGAATGCTCCCGGGAGGCTGGGAAGTGCCAGGAGCCAGAGCAAAGTCTTTCTTCTGGTCACCCCAATTCTGCGTTGGGGGGTTTCTTTGATGGGAAGGGGACGTTAGCCATCTGTCCTGTCTCAAGGGATGACTGAGTCTGGCTACAGTGTCCATGACGTGATGTTAACGCTTGCAGGCAAACAATACAAGTAGAAATAATGTTTGCAAGTATAAATCATTTTTATAACTTCAGCTAATCAGAATCTGTCCCTTTTATGGGCATGATGAGCTCTCTCTCCCCCTCTCTCTCTCTCTCTCTCTTTCTCCCTCTCTCATTCTGACTCTCACACAGGGTTTCTCAAGTGTGCAGGACATTAAAAGAAAAATGGATAATAAAACTGCAAATGCAGGGCCTGCTCCTGGGAGGTGCTGGGTACTCACGACTCCGGTTGGCTTCACCGGAGCCAGCTTTCATGGTGAAGCCTGGGATTTGAAAGGTATGAGGCAACCTTAGGATACCCTGGCAGCCTCGTGGAGGGTAGAGAGGTCTCCCCCAGCAGAGGAACAGATTGTGCCATCGGCAGACCTGCCTGTTCTGTGGAAATTCTGTTCTCTGGAAGGAATAAGGATCACGTGAGGCGATCACGAGAGCAGAAAGGGGCTTGTAGCTCCCAGGCTCTGCTTCTGGAATGGTTCTTTGGGTGGTTGTTCTGGCTGCCAGGAAAGGCACGTTCTCCCTGCTGCAGTGTAAGTCAGTACAGGGGAGGAACTAACTCCTTTCTGCTCCAGCCACCTCCAGCTTCACACAGGGTTGACTCAGCTCCGCTCACACCAACAGGTTTTTTTTCTGTGGGACTACAATTTTGTTGGGTGATCTTTGGAGAGGTTGCAGAGAGGTGAAGATGGTGCAACCTGTCAATGAGAGCAATTAGTCTACAAGCAGCGTGCGGTGCCGTACCATTTCTTATACAAATATACCTATATATAAATTGATTCACTCTATCTTTACGCACATACAGAGACACCCCAAAATCCCGGTCCTCCTCCAATGCACCTGCGCATTGGGTGCATGGAAATGAGAAGGTAAACATGCCAAATGAAACCTGCTGGGCTGTGCCCAGTTCAACTGGATGTTTGCTATGAAACTGGGAAAGGGAACTGGTCTAAATGTCCTTGTTTCACTAGTGACCTAGCTCCAAGTCCCCCATGCCATGTTCCTGCATCAGCTCCGTGTCCCCCCTGAAGTAGCCCCACATCAACCAGATTGTTTCATAGCCAGTACCCAGATCTTTTCAAGGTGTGAAGATTGTTCTTGATGGTGGGGGAGGCTGTAGTCAAGGGCCCTGACAGCTATTAGGCACTTAATTGGCCTAATGAGCCTCACCTGGGACCCACACCCACACAGTCTCTGCCCATTGGTCTGGGAGTTTTCATTTAATCTGGGGCCTGGGCTTTCACTCCTTGCTTAACCTGTGTGTTAGGCACACTTGTCTTCAGCTTTCTCCTGTGGAAGGATCTTAGACCAAGATTTAGCTTTGTCTTCAGCCCTGTTGACAGCACCATTTCATGCTGCTCCTGACTGGGCTCCCTGGGAGGACCCTGAACCTAATTCAACACCTTGTCTCATGTAGGGTTGCTGATGGACCACTCTGGCTGGTGAGTGTTGCCTCTGCTGTGGTTGCCTTTGGTTCTTGGCTTATATCCTCTCTCGTGGACTGCAGTGCTTCTGACTGGAGTGCTGGGTTTGCTCTTTCTACAGGTTGAACTATGGTTCTTGTGTTTAAACTGTCCTTCTCCTGGTTAGTCAAAGAAGAGATCCCCCTAGTCCTGGTCAGTAGGAATGTTTCTCCCAGCCCAGGTCTCCTGGCAGCTCCCACTTTCCTTTTGTTGTGTGTTTTCAGCCCTGCTCCAACTGCCATCCTGTGCTTTCTCCTTCTCTTAGTCCAGACCTAGACCTCAGCCCTAACCCTTTAGGCTCACAGAAACCTTAGAGTTACAGTTGGTTTCTGGTGGTGTTAGGGATGGGAGAAAAGTAGTATTGCTGTGGGAGTGCTAATGTCTATCAAATATGAACTGGAGCTACTGGGAAAGCTTAGCTGAGAGATGTGTTTTGTCTGAGCAGTGCCTGGTACCGGTAGCCTACAGCTTAAAAGAAAACTTAGGGCTCAGCTTAGAGTTGAGAGAATAAAAAAAGCTGTAGCAGGATGGGGCTGGAAAGATTCTGCTGAAGGGAAATGGATAGTGACAAGATACCTCATCCAATAATTTCTGTTTTATTTTTAAACTTATTTTTTTTTTGACTGGGAAACAACTGGTAAGCGTCGTGGTGGTGTTTAAACCTACCAAAACCGTGAGGTTTATATTTACATTTGATAAAGGGGAAGGAAGATGTCAGAGGGAGAAAAGAATGTGCAGAGGAGGAGAGAACCCTCTCCCCCCCCGCCCCCCGCCAGCAATGTGTGTGGGGAAAAAAAAAAATGGAGCCAGCATTTGATTAAGAAGAGGAAAGTGATCTCTTTGAATTGGGTCGCTGCTGTTGGACCACTGGGAAAGTGGTGTCTCTGTTTGCAAGTGATCTGTTTCACCAAGCGAAAAAGATGAGGCAGAGCAGAAGAAAAGCTGAAGAAAGATCAATGGGAGGAGGGGGACAGCATGGCAGATTTAATTAATTACTGCATATTAAAATGTTTGTTTACAGTAACAAACAGCTACAAGAGGTCTGATGTTAATTAATTTACAGCATTTTTCACCAGTCCCTTTGCCGTTGCTGGCAGTCAAGGAGGTAACACCGTGGCAGGTAAGATAATGTCTCTTTGGATTTACAGCAGCATCTCGGAGGTGAGCTGGGAAGGAAGCGTTGGTTCTGACTGGCTGCCTCTCCACGGCACGGGATTCAGGGAATCTTGTGCAGCCGGTAAAAGGGACATCGTTTTCCATAGGCAAATGGTGCGCCAGGATACCTTGGGCACTGGGCAGCGTCAGGGTGGGATGAGAAAGCCAGTTTTTTTTGGGATGGGGCTTTGGTGTAGTCTTGGTTGTGCTGTAGAGGCAGGTGTGCTGTGAGGTTAATTGCAGCTCATTTCATTGTTGTGGGTCCTGCAGCTCCAGAGAAATCTGGGCAGCCTCTGTGGTATTCAGAACTGGAGGACTCGGGTCTTTTTGGTCTGGAGAAGAGAAGACTGAGGGGGGATCTGATCAATGCTTATAAATACTGAAAGGGTGGGTATCAGGAGGATGGGGCGAATCTTTTTTCACTGGTGCCCAAACTTGACCATAGGAAGTTTCATCTAAACATGAGGAGGAACTTCTTTCTTTTGAGGGTGGCAGAGCNCTGTGATTCCGTGACTGTGTGATGTGATCTTTCTAGGGTTGGCACGAAGGGGATTACTGTCTCCTCCCTGTGTGAAAGATTCTGAGTGGCATGTGTCCTCCCTCAGAGGGGGTTGTGCTTAGTCTCTATGGGCATTTAGCAATTTTATCCCAAGCTGGGATCATTTAGGTATTGACAGGTTGATACTGGGGGAGAGCAAACCTGGAACAGAGATTTGCAGTTGGAGGGCAATATGCCTGATCCTTGGCGTCTTCCTTGGAATAAAGCAAAGTTTAAGCCCCAGGGGAATCTACAGGTGTGTTCCTCCAGCCCAGTGTGGCTTCTCTGCCTGCCCACTTTATGCTCTGACCTGGCTTTAGAGGACAAAGGGGAAATAGTACTTTTGTACCACTGTCATGATTTTGCTCTAGTTGTGGCTAGATGCCTTCAAAGTGGGTAAGAAGGTCCTTATTAGCTGAAAAGGTGGGTCAGGTCCTGAGAGCACCGTGTGAGCTCTGCAAACAGAGGGGAAGACCCTTAAGGTTATTCATAAAGCTCTGTCTGATGCTCTGAAACAGCTGGAGTGTTGAGCAGAGAGGTCCGAGGAGCCCTTTCACATGCTGAATAATGTGCTTATGGATGGGCAGGTAATTAAGCATGGAGAGAGCAAGGCTGAGCTGAAAACCTCTGATCCTGGTTTCACTGGTGTTAACACTAGCAAAGAAGCCATACAGGAGGTCTGGATTTCACACCTGGCTGGTTCCTCAGGCTGATAGAGCCCTGTGCTCCTTTTCACCGAGCCCTTTGTTAATGCGTTGTCTCTTGGTAGTTCTTTACAACCACGAGACTGTTAAGGCCATGGAGAAGGTAAGGCAAATCTTACCCTGCTCCTACCAGCACTGAAGGCCTCCAGACTCAAACCCCAGCTGCAGTAAATCAACCTGGTTTCCTGAACTTCACTGAGCCAGCTGTGGGAGACTGAGCCTCTGTCTTCCAGCTACCTCAAGGGGAAAAAAAAAGTCTTCTGCCACTTCTAGGAGCTCTTCATCTGAGTTTCTCTATGTGGCTGTAGGTGGGCTTTGTTCTTACCTACTTGTGGGCCTTTGCCGTAATCCCATAATTGATCTTTGTAGCGGCCCTGATATTGGCCCTGTCATTTTAATTGGCAGTTAACGCTTGTAATTGGTCCTGACTGTATCCCTCTGGCAATTAGCTCTTGCCACTGTGGTTCAGTTCCGAGTCCTTGATACCTGGTGTTAAGAGGTCCTCACGTTGGCCTCCTTAAACTGCCCTTTGCTGTTTGTGATTTGACCTGCTGTATCTTTGGACATGAGCTGCTCTGCTCTGCCCCGATCCCAACATTAACGCTCACTTGTTGTAATTTCTCCCTTGTACTGACCTCTGCAATCAATCCCTGCAGCAGAATCATAACGCTAATTGAATGATAACCGGCAGAAGGCCACTCTCTGGCAGGGAGATACGCTGGAGCACGGGACCCAGGAAGACTGGGTTAACTTTTTATTTACTTATTCCTGGAACATTCAGATTGACTTTTGTGAGTACGTGCATGACTGGGTGGGTGTCCCTTCACATCTCCGTCTGTTGTGGTGCCGAATAATTTCTGCAACCCAGAGAGAATACGGAGTACGGCGGGTTAAGGAATGACAAGGGGTTTCTAGATGGGAAGTGTGGCAGGGTGAGAGCAAGTTCTTCTGTAAGCACCATGTTGTTTCGGAGAGAAGCCTGCAAGGCAGCAAAACCTTTGCTGACGAATGATTTCTCAAACCCTTAACGGCCTGAATGTAGCTGAACATCTGGGGAAGACACCGGAGCAGCTGCTGCTGCTCTTTAACTTTCCTTCTGCTTTTCCTTTAACCAGAAAAGTGCTGGCAGAAGGTAAAAAAAAAAAACAAAAACAGGGAAAAGGGGAAGCTCTTGGGGCAGGAGCATCTGTGCCCCGGATGGAGGAGTTGCACACCCTACGGATAAAACCAGAGACTAATGCAGGGGGACTGTGTTTCCACCTGGGCAGTTTTCATGAGAAGGAGACCTATGGTCCTCCAAGAGTCCTGTAGGCACACGTGGGTCTCGGTCCGTTTGAAGATTCCTGTTTTGTGGCTATTTGCTATTTCTGTGGTTAATCCACACTGCAGTAGTAGGAGCAGGTAACTTTAGTGACCTCAGATGTCTTACACAGGAATGAAAGTTCTTCTGAAGGTGAATCATTGCAATACAGAGCCGAGCATATTCCTTGTGGCAGGAATACTCAAACAAGGAACTGTCTTGTAGAAAGCCCTTCCTTTAGAGGTCTACGAGCAGGAAAAAAGGTAAAGGCTAAACTTGTAACAGCTTGTATTACTATGAAAAATATCACCAGCGTTGGTGGCAAAGCAGAACGTGGAACGCTGCTTTGTTGTGGATGTTTTCGCATGGTTCTCCTGATGCTGTGAAGGAAACAGAGGGTTGGGAGGCCCTGGCTTTAGTCCTGCCTGTTGCATGAACCAGCCCGAACCGTGCTGCCTCTGCGTCCTGTCTCCCCGCTCTTCCTCTGTCTTGTCTCCTCGTGGTGTGACAGATGTAGCATATGGGACCCCGAGCTCCAGCTGGGCTCCAAATACTCTTGCAGTAGGTTTGTTACAAAGCTCTGACTAGGGACAGTGGGGTTATTCCATTTCATTTCTGACACACGGCTGACAAATCAGGTTAGGAGGTGGCCGAGTATCTCCACATGAGAGCCGTGTACCAATGATTTTTGTAGGGTGGTCAAACACTGGAACAGGTTTCCTGGGGAAGTTATGGAGTCTCCATCCTTGGAGATATTCAGAACCTGGCTCGCCACAGTCCTGGGCGATCTCTTTTTGACTGTGGTTGGACTAGAGAATCTCCAGAGGTCCCTTCCCACCTCATCCATTCTGTGATTTTTGCGGGGTGGGAGAGGCAGAGAGGTGCAAATTGATCCTGGATGGTCCTTCTGGCAAAGGACTGTGGGGCATTGCCCTGAAGCTGTCTCTTGATGACCTCCTGGAAGTCTTTGATGTGGGGAGCTTGGCTGTGCTGTGGAGTTGTACGTATCTCTAGGATAGCGTGGTCCAGGAAGGATGCTGTCCTTCAGAGAGGCCTTTAGGCTGTCTGCAAACAGCCGTGGCTCTCCTCCCACCTGGACTGCAGGTGCCATGCTGTCTGGAGGGCCAGCACAGCCTTATATTCTGTGGTTCTTCTTTGTTTAGTAACTGTATGTATGGGTAATAGCAGAACCTGCTCTTTGGGAGACTTGGGTTACTCCCTTTAACTAAAATAACACGGTTAAACAGCAGCTGAGGACACACCAGAGCAGGGAGGAACCACCCTGTTTCTCACCAGGGTTGGGGCTGCCAGCTCTGCATAGCTCCCACACCGCTGTCTCGGAGCAGTGGTGTGTTTATTTTCTTTCCTAGTGTGTGTTGGTATTTCACCTTTTTTTTTTTCCCCTGACAGAGATAAATGAATTCTTTAGATCTGAATAATAAGTAAGTAAAATAAATGTGCACGTCGAGTTGGTAATTCTGACTCGAGTTCGGGCACATTGAAAATTCAGTCTGGAAAGTTTGTGTCAGTTTTGACTCACAAGGGCTGTGGTGGCATTTTGTTACCCAGTCTTTGCATCCCGCTGTTTTGTTCTTCTAGTTCCTTCTAGACTGATTTTAGCACAAATAGGATTGAGAGCCAGCCCAGCCAGTGGCTAATGTGCCGTGCGCTGAAGATGCAGCTGGAAACCAGAAATGGGCAGAAAGGCCAGCGTGAAGGTTTTTGAGGCTTCTTTGGGTAAAAGAGAAGCCTTTCTCTTCAAGATCACATCAGCTTGCTAGACCGGGAGCTGAGGCTTGAGGAAAAATGTGGGCTCACCATATAATTAAGAGACTTGGCGGTTTTTTTTCATCGTCTGAGGGTGTATCCAGAATAGACTTGGTTTTAGTCTCCTTTCATTGCAAATTGTTGAAGCAGGTGCTGTGTGTCATTACTGATCAGCGCAGAATGTAGTGGAGTGGGGACTCTGGCCTTCCTAGGAGCCCCCAGGCACTGAGATCATACTTTGTAATGAATAACAGCATATGGACACGGGGCGATCTCGGACAGGGCCTAATTGCGCTCTCTTGCCTGTGTCGTGTCTGTGGGGTTTTTATACGAAGTCAGTGAACTGCACTGATTTGTATTAGTGGAGTGTCTGGTGCATTGACTCCAGGAGCACCGCTCCTGATTTACACCACTGCAACAGGGATCGTGGCCTAAGTAGGTGCAAATGTACATTTTTTTCCGCTGTAGATCTCTGCCTTCCCCTCACAGCGCTTTTGGAGTAGCTCGCCAGTGCATTTTTCCCTGTAAAGCCTCTAATTCTTCTGTGAAGAGCAAAGCAAATGTTATTTCACAAGGAGAATACAATGTCTCTCTTGATAGAGGCAGCCCGTATAAATCTGTAGTGATAATACCAATAATAATAATTATTATTGGGTAATCTCCTGTTCAGGATTCTGGCTGCGCAGGCAGTTCCTCTGCGTTTTGACAGCCTCGTGGCCAGTAAGAAAGCGTTAAAAATGATGCCAGCATTTAGCATTTGTGAACTTAACTCTATAAACTTGATGGAGTGAAGAGAATCTTTTTCGTTCTGTGCTGAGCTGAGAAATATTCTGGCACTCTGGACACCTGCCATCTTCCCCTTACTGCCTCTTCTAATATCCTGCTGTGAATCTGCAGTATCTTCTGCAGTGGCAGCAGCTGGCAGGACTCTGGTGCCTTTACCTCCCCGACAGCTTTCTGTATTTGTACAGCACCTTGCACTACACGGTCCAAGTTCCCGTGCGGGGTTCCAGCAGCGATCGTGATAAATAATGAGAATAAAATATGTCAACAATGAACAACATGACCCTGTAAATCATTGACAGCTAAAGCAAGTGTTTCCTCCTTGGAAAATAGTCACCCTTGTGTCTGTATTATTCTTTCATCTCTTTATTGTCTTTCCTTTGCTAACATCAGACAGCAGCCAAACAAATCCATGGGGTATATATTCCGGAGCAGATCCATAATCTGCGTGGAGGTGCTGGGGTGTCGATAGAGCGGCACTGATTTATGCTGTTGCAGTGCAGCCCCCTTGTCCCTAGGACACCCTCCTGTAACTCTAAACCCGGTGTGTTAATTCCTGTAATCACTCAGTAGGCATATTTCTGAGAACGAGATCTGAGCCAAGAGCAGAAATCTAATTCAGGATCTCAGACGATCTTTCTTTCTTCTAACTGGTGGCCTTGGGCTCAGAGTGACTGACTCACACAAGGAAATGAGTGTGACCTGCACGCTGTTACTGCTATGTGTGCACGTAAGGGCAATTGAGTTGGTTGATATCTGATGAAATCACTGATGACTTTTTGGTGACCTCTGATGGAAAAGGTCACGTTTGAGACCAGGAGATTTTTTTTTTTTCCTGCACGGTGGTCTGTCATAAACAACAGCACCTCATTTCCACATGCTGGCTCTGCAGGAAGCGGCAGCAGTCCAGCGTTTCCAAATTGCCTGTATAAAAGTTGGGGACTGAACCTTTAGTTGGCTTAAATCAGCGTAGCTCCCTGGGAATCTGGTGGTTCTTAAATGCAAGGGTAGGCACTCAATACTGTGGGGTGTCCAGATTTCTGTCCCACCCCCTGAACTTGTGGGCTGCTTATCCTAGCTTTTGAGCAGCGGAACGTTCTTAGTAGTAGAGAATGTACATGAGGAATCAAACTTTTATTTTCAAGGCTTGAAAGTGTTGGTCAGAGAGCAACATACCTGTGACTTCTTGTAGGTCGCTGGAGCTTACACAGATCTGATTTGTCTGTGATTTACAGGAGTTAGTAGCAAGTGAAGAGAGAATTGGGTGACGTGTTATCCGGTTCAGCCCCAAATACAACTGCCGATATTTAGGAAAAATCAGGGAGGGGTAGGAGAGAAGAATTAGGGGGAGGCTGAAACCTGTCACTTCTGGCTGCCCAAAACGGGGACTGTGTGTAAACTTGAAGGCTGTGGACCACACAATCCAGAAAAATAGGTGTGGGTTAGAAATGCCAACCTCCTGACCTGCAGGGCTGACGAGGAGCCAGAGAACCACGCAGACCAGAATATATAACCTGCAGCCTGTGGCCCATAACAGTGTTATCTTTCTTCACCATGAGCAGTCCTGCCCCCTCTCTTTCCTTGTCATATGGCTGACCTGTCTTTCACTGGGAAACTCTGTAGTGCCGACAGGGTGTGTGTATATATATATTTATTTATTTTTTTAGGACTGCCCTACCAGTATAATTTCCTGCTGATCTCATTGGAGCCTAATCCCTGCTGCTTCTCTGCTCTCAGCCAGGACCCAAATCTCCATACTGGTGTGTGTCGTGTGGGATTGTTGAGCTGGGGCTGTTCGGTGTATCTCAGAATTAAGCTGCTCTCTGGTCCTTCCTGAGGCTTCTCTCTGCAGGCACTAGGGCTAGGGAGGAGGTGAGGAAGAGTGCTGACCTGCTGATGGTGACTAAGAGGTCTTGGGCTGAGCTTACAGCTGAAGAAAAGGGTTAGGTTCGGTTGGATTAACTGATGCTGTAGTCATTGATGTCAACAGAGGGTCTCTCCTAATTCCATTACATGGTTTGGGCTGCATCATCATGTGTTAATGGGCCAATTGGAGTAGCACATGTGGCTTTTCACCAGCTAAGAACTGTCCCTCTCCTCACGCTGCTGCCGCTCTGCACAGCACTGCTGCCATTATCGCAGAATCACAGAATTGTAGGGGTTGGAAGGGACCTCTGGAGATCATCTAGTCCAACCCCCTGCCAGAGCAGGGCCACCCAGAGCAGGTTGCACAGGAACGTGTCCATGTGGGTTTGAATCTCTCCAGAGAAGGAGACTCCACCACCTCTCTGGGCAGCCTCTTCCAGGGCTCTGCCACCCTCACAGGAAAGAAGATTTTCCTCATGTTCAGCTGGAATTTCCTGTGTTCCAGCTTGTGCCCATTGCCCCTTGTCCTGTCACTGGGCACCACTGAGAAGAGCCTAACCCCATCATCTAGACACCCACCCTTTAAGTATTTATAAGCATTGATGACATTCCCCCCTCAGTCTTCTCTTCTCCAGGCTAAACGGACCCAGGTCTCTCAGCCTTTCCTCATGAGAGAGGTGCTTGATTCCCTGGATCATATTTGTAGCCTCCACTGGACTCTTTGCAGTAGTTCCCTGTCCTTCTTGAACTGGGGGCCCCAGAACTGCACGCAGTATGCATCCTTCTACTTGTCTGCACCTCCCTTGCTGCCTAGGAGAGCTTCACAGGACTGGCCGTGTCTCCCCTTCCTACCTGGACACTGTATAGAATGAGCAATCCTGAAGCTCCGGTGGTGAAATGTGTTTTGAAGAGTCAGTGAATGGCTCTGAGAGGCCCCTTTCACATCCCGCACTAACAAATGAAGCTCCTCGTGCCATCAAAGTAAGATTGATAACGCCTCTGACATTTCATATTCAATATTCTGAATATTGAGAGGTGTGGGTTTCCCTCGAGACACCAACCTTTCTGCTTCTCTCCCCCTTCATCTCCAGAGAGCCTGCTGGAAAATGGGGGCGGGGGGGCATGTGGAGAAAAAGAGAAGAAAGACTTGGGGTGGGGAAAAGGAGAAAAATGACACGGAGGAGCTTTTTCCTTTTTTTGACTTCATCAGCAGCGAGTCTTTCATTTCAGAGCCTGGCAAATGGAATTGTGCTGCTCAGCCACGATGAATGATCCTGTTTCCCTACCCCCCACCCCAGCGGGGTCATTGAAATTGGCTTAAAAACTGAAATAAAAGTGTTCCTGTTTTTATGGACACTAGAACCTGCGATCTGTTTCAGTTGAAAACTTTTGAGAGGTCTGAGTTGGAGGGAGATGGGGGAGAGGGAAGTACAAAGGCAGCTCAAACCAACCAAGTAGATTTTTTTTTTTTTTAATTTTTAGTTTGCCATAAGGAGGCAATCCAGTCATTTGGCCATCCAGACGACTAGGGATTGATGAAAGAATGAGAACCAGAAAAAAAAACCAGTTTCTAATCACAGTTCTCCCCTCCATAGTCCTTCTCTCTACCTGATGTTGTGAAAAGAAGTAGTAGTGGCACCAGGAGCAACTCTGGATACCCAGAAATGTGATGCTGGACACATCTTTGCCAGGAGGCGGGAGTTCTCCCGGCTCAGTTTGCTCTGAAGGGGCTCCGTTTTCTGCTCCAGCTGTTAGGATGCTGAGTGAAAGACCCTCGGTGCAGCTTTGCAGTACTGTTTTCTGCCCTGTTATGTCTAGAAAGGAAATAATCTGCATTTCCTTCTGCGGCATGTGAATGTCTCAGCTGATCTCACCCTGGGTGACCTCTGTGTCTCATCAAATCCACCTCAGCCAGAACATGGATAAAAAAGCCTCGTGTAGCGCTGCTCTGTCTCATCTCCTTCCTCAGCCATCAGATGAGGTGGCCCAAACTCCAGCTAGTCAAGCTGGAGTTTGGTGGATGGGTGTTTTTGAAGGTTTTGTGTTTCCCAAAGGAAATGTCCTGTGTAGCAATGAAATCTAGTCTGGCTGGCGTCTGGTTGTGGTCTGAGCTGGTCCACGTTGTGCCCTGGTGTTGTGGTTTGGGCCACACCGGCCACTGTGGACAGATGCTCTCTGACCACTCTCCCTTCAGAGCTGGGAGAGCATCTCCCTTCAGGGAGGAGGAAGAAGAGAGAGAAAGAGACTTACGAGTTTAAAAGAAACTAAACAAATGAAATTATTAATAAAATAATAAAAAGAAAATAATGAAGTATATATAGTAGATTAAAAAAACCCCACCCTATCGAGCTCCCAGGATGGAGATTGTGTCACCAGCAGGAAAAGTCCCGGACTGGACTCAGAAATGTATGGGATCTGCATTCGGGAATGCCTGGATCGGGATCAAAGGTGGATGAAAAGACAAAGTTCTCCTTGGACTGGCGATTGAAGAAAGAGGGTGACCCTTTGATCCCTCAGCTTGATACAGATGGGATAGAATACCTTGTTGGTCAGCTTTGGGTCCCCTGTCCTGTCCCCTCCTCCCTGCAAGTGTGACCCCATTGCTTTTCCATTTCTGACCCTCCAACGGGGCAAATAACAAAGTTATCTGACCTTGTTGGTTATAGCAATAAGTATAAGCAAGAGCCTCTCTGCATACCATCCCTGGGCAGAAATTATAAACAACCAGGTTTTATCACTCTGGGAGCAAACAATACGCTGCTAGTTTCAGAGAGTTCAGTTTGTTAGAAGAAGCTTAACTGAAGAGTAAAAGTACTGAACAGAAAATCGGTTCTGTTTTACCTCAGACCAAGATATTTCAGTAAAGGGACTCTACAACATTGATGTCTCTGATGGTCTTATCTTCCGCTGTCCTCATGAAAGTCCCCCGCAGGTGCATGATGGCAGTGGAGATGACAAGCCCGTGGGCAGGGAAATGGGCAGCCGTGGCAGTGACATCCTGGGGGAAGAGAGGCTCCGCGTGGGCGACTTGGCATCCTTGGTGACGGTTCCCAGTGGCACAGCTTCCAAAGCTGCACGCTTCAGAATGTCTTCCATACTCCTGAGGGTGGTTTTGTACACAGGGCACAACTGGCTTTGCAGTGGGTTGGGGTGGCCTATTCCCCTTAGCACAAAAGAAATAAGTTTTCCTTGGAAGGGGGTCGATTACAGCCTCTTGTGCAGAAAAAAACGCCGCTCTGCAGGCTATGGCCCGGGGCAGACATTCTTTGCTCGGCTCACAGTAATTCACCATCTCTCGAGGGACCCATTGAGCTTATTTAACAAAGGTCAGCTAAATTTTCTAGTATCCTGCTGTGAAAGCAGGATTAGCAGAAATCTTATTTATCCTTGGTGTCCAGCTACTTGACTGTTCACTTCAAGCTGGCGTGAGTCTGAGATCGGGGTGGTTGTGGTGGACGGAGTTTTAAAGCACCCATTTTGCACGACGCCTTGCAAGAGGGTGCAGCTGTGACAGAGGGGGCACGATTTGCTTCCTCACTTTCCCTGCCCTGATTTTCCATGGCTGAGACTCCCTAGGTTTTGAGTCAGTTGTGTTTTTCATCACCGTGTAGGATTGTAGGCAACTTGGCCCAATTCTGAGCTTAAAGAGGACTTGTTTTCAGAGGCACTAGGAACAGTCGTGGCTCGGCATGCGTGGGATGTTCCATGAGCTGAGTTTGTCTGTTGTGAGTATTTTCATTGCTGCTTTTCATGCCCTGGTGGCCCCATCTCAGCTGGGGGCCTGTGGTGCTGGGTGCTGTGTGAAGCATGATAGGAGGAAACTGCTGCTCTGAAGACTGTGCAACTAGTTTAAATGGATGTGGCTACCAAGTCTGCATGGGTGGTACTCTGGTTTTCTCAAGTGAAGGTCTGTTACTACCTCTTCCTACTGTGAGAGATCTAATTTACCAATCCCTTTCACTTTCTTTAATTGTACTGGTGAATCTGTGTGTCCCACTGGTAGGGTCTCCCTAGTCCCACCAGTAAGCAGCAAGTGTGTTTCTAGCTCGTGGTGTGCAAGATCCACCCCTTGTCCCCCCCAGCCCCAGATTTTGCTATATAAACAGCCCGTTAGAAGTTGCTAGAGCACTCAGCCTGTCTGGGTGCTCCAAAAATTCAGTGCGGACCATTTCCATGCACCACCTGGCCCATCACTGGGGTTACGGTAGCTGCTCTATGGCTGGTTTGTGGAGCAGACACAGAAAGCAGAGGGGGTTGAGTGGGTCAAAGCAAAGGGAAGCCTCCCAGCCCTTTGCAGTCGAGGCTGGAGCGGCTCCATCCTTCCCAGACTTCTACCTGCAGCCCCTGAGTGAGTATAGCTGGAACTGTCAGTTCTGCTGATATGAATTAAAAGCAACATGGCAAATGGTGTTTTCTAGCTGCTGTAATTATCCGTTGAGAAGGAAAAGACCAGCTGCCTTTTGGCACAGCTCTGATCAGCTGTCTCGGGTAGGAAGGGCAATTGCAACTTCACCTGTTGGCTTTGCTTTTGTCGCTGTGCCGCGATACTCAAAGCCAATGAGTCTGGGCACCGTGAAGGCTTGATCCTGGCACAGCAAAGACCTGGATGAGGAGACAAGCTCCTGACTTCAGGGAGAGTCCGAGCACTGATCGCCTCCAAGGGTAGATTTCAGCCTTCTCTTCAACCCTGGGACCAGTTCCTCTGGGAGCAGACACTGGCGATGCTTCTACCATGGAGGAAGGAGTAAAGCTTTTCTTCTGAATTTCCCTCTGTGTGAAGAGTTATCTGTGTATCATGCTTTCGTGGTCCCCCGTCTCATCTAGGCCATGAAATACCGTGTGGGCTCTGTGCTTTGTCATTTGAAGGAAAAGGCTTTGTGGTGGATATCACCCTTGTGTCGTGTCCTGCTGGTGTCTCGTGTATGTGGTGCCTGGGCTAAATGTGAAAACCTGACTTGCCAAGGTTCAGTAGCCACGTATGTCCTGTGCATTTTTGCTGTTGTCAACCTTTCTATTTCTCCTCCAGTTTCTCGTCCTCCCTCAGTACAGGTGACTTGTCCTATGTGAGGTCTTATTTTCAAGCAAGGACCCTTCCAAGGGTGTATGTCATCTGAAGGTGCAGGTTGTTATGACAATATGATAGTCTGTTTTTATTGTGATGAAAGTTAGACCTTGTGTAATTGATACTGTTGTTTCTTGGCCATTGGTTCATCAGAGCCACGGCTTCTCCTTCCTACCATCTCACATGCTTCCATCAAAAGATCACCTATTCTGAGAAACATTTCCCTCAGTGGGAGAGGGAGATGAAGAAGATGCAACACAGATTCCACTGCCCATAATTCTCACTGATCTAATTTTTGGCTAGAGTGGACATAGACTGAAGTATGGGTGGTCTGAAAAGGTAGGCATCCTACTGTGTCCTCAAATCTCCCTAGGCACTTGGTTAGGATGACTTTTGCTTAGGAAAGGACATCAGAATTCAGGGATGGGAAGAAGATACCTGGGTTTTGGAGTCCAGTCTCCTACAGTGACAGAGTTGGTCTGTGGGTTAGAGGTATAGCCCAGAAAGGGCTGCAGAAATCTCGGTCTGTATGCCCTGACGGCTCAGAGACCCTTCCCCAATCCTCTTTGAAGTCTACTGCACATCAGGCTTGAAGCCACAATGATGAGAGCAGGAAAGATCAGAGACTGGGCCAGGCATCTGGTGGGTAAAAACACTCTGATGGTCCCAGGCAACACCTCGCTCTGCAGAATAACATGGAAACTTCCTCCCTCCCTCCCAGCAAAGCTGACCTAAAAAATATAAATAGCACATGGGTATAAATCATCAGCAGCCCCATCTTCTCCACTGACCTTCCTACGTGTTCCAAGCCTCTCTGCCACTGTGGGTGATCTCAAGCCTGGACAGGGAACCCAACACGCTGTAAGAGCAGTGGGGGCTTTAAAGTGAGAGGTGTTCATTTACCTTTTTGTGTGCAGCCAGTCTTTCCTCTATGATGCATTAGTCCGTTTCATGGCTCGGGTTGGGACACCTCCTGCAGCCCGTGGATGGTCTTCGTCTGTCCAGCAGCAAACAAAGGAAAGGACAAGCTCGCGCAGCACCAGGAGAGAGGGGAAGCCAAAGGAAAAATGAAAGGGAGAATAGGAGACAGGAGGAATTATTATTATTTTTTTTTTTCCCTCCTTTCCCTTTTCTTATTCTTCCTGTGCTCTGCCTGTTTCTGTCAAAGCCGCTGGAAATTGTTACCGACAGATCGAGTGTCTTCCAGTTTCTGTGTCAGGGAGTTTTGCCGATTCTATGAACCATGCAAAAGAGGGGTCAGGCAAGAGAAGGAGAAAGCAAGAGAATGACCAATTCAGCAGAGCTCTGGCTTTATCACTGATCTGGTCAGGTTCACTGGGTTTTAACTCCATGAGCCAGTCAGGCTTAGAAACTCACACCTTTGTTATCACCTTTCAAGAGGAGGGAGCGGGGCGGTGTGAATTCTCTGGGGTCATCAAGAGAGGGAGGGCAGGGATCATCTCCCGTAGCAGAGACTGCTTTGCCCTTGCCCTCCACGGCGTGCCAGACACTTGGATGCTCTCTGTCGAGACTGATCGCTATTTATTACTGCACAGATCAGAGTGGGAACATGTTGAAGAAGGTTTTGTGTCCTGCATGGCCCTACCATCATGGCTTGGGGCAGGGAGGACCATGAAAGGATCAAAACCAAGTGCCATTGTTTGGGTTTAGGTCAAAACAGAGCTCCGAGATGGTAGGACTACCTTTGGTTTTGCCATGTGTTCCCCATGTGGGAATAGAGGCTGCATCTGTACAGGTCTAAAAGCACAGGCCACCTCCTGACTGTCCTTGTAAAAGCCTTGTGGTGGCTTGTGTACAGCTCGTCCTGGTCTGCTCGGCCATGAACTCCTGTGTCTGGTGCTCTTGGACACCCAAGGTCCCTATGCTCAAAAGGATGCGATGCAGACTGTGTGCAGCCAAGGAGAGGTCTTTGGGGTCTTGTACTTCACAGTATGGCTATATCCAAGGACTTTGCTCACCATTGCTCTACCTCCATGTAAATGTTATACTGGAGCTAATGGTATTGTCAGTCTTACTAGAAGTGGCAACTGGAAGGTGAACTACAGTCACTGGGAAGATCAGGCTAAACAGATATCTCAAACTGGTGGAAAAGACTGGGAAGATATCTTTGGAGACTTTAAAGATCCTTTTCTGTCACCAAAAATCAGGAGCAGGAAGTCTCACAGCAGTGAGATGTTTGGGCGATTTCTTCTGCTCCTCCTAGAAGCTGGAACCTGGTAGCTGTGAGAAATGGAGTGTCTTGTGGTGAACATGTTCCTGCAACTGATAGTTGCTTTGCTGGAGGCTTAGACCTGACTAAGCTTGAGTGGAGGCTTGAGGGATCTTTAAATAAAGTCTCTGCAGGTCCAGATCAGTTCATTAAAGCTGGGTATCTTGCTGCTTCTCACTGCTGAAGCTGGTTACTGGTGACATCGCTGCTGCATGTGCAGGCCCTGAAAAAAGATATCTCTCTACCTTCAGCCATAGGTTCCTGTATCATCATGGTTACCTGCGGAGTGGAGGTATAGAAGCTGAAGAAGCATTGCTCAGTGGAAGAGAGGAGCTGTAAGCCGCTGGGACTTCGGGATCCTCTTCCTTTCTTGGTTGACGTGGACCACTAGGCTGTTTGAGTGCCTCTGTGTCCCTTCTGCTCCAGAGAGGCTGTGAGAGCTGTTCTGCTGCAGCCTGTTGAACTACCAGCTCGGGAAGGATGTCCACAAGGGGCCCCCCAAAGTGCACCCCAAAGACTGACCACCTGAAATCCCTGCAGTGCACTGCATAACTATTTAGCTGTCGGAGCAGGAAGGCAGGACAATCAGCCAGCTCTGGGGACAGCAAGATTAAGGAACAACGTGCACATTTTGGTGGTGGCCTTGGCAAGGACAGTGCTGAATGTGGATATTCCAGAAGACGTGTACAAATGGCCGTGGGGCTGGTGCTCCTCCGCAGGCCGATGGGAACTGGCTTTCCTGCTGATCACTGGCCTGTGGAGAGAGCAAGATGCTGGCTGCTGGGTGGAAGTCAGTCAAAAACAAATGTGTTGCTTCAGCAAAAGCTTCCTGGAGTTTGGAAAGTGGAGGCAGATTGAAGGGAACGTCAGCTGACCCTGCTTTCACCACTGGCACAAGGCACAGAGGGATGTCAGGCAGCTTTCTGCGTGTGACAGAGCTGTACGGGGGCTGCTGCTGCTTCCTCGGATGGTAGAGAGGCCCGGGCACGTGGTGGGTTTTGTGCAAACACAAGACACAAAAGCCTTCTGTTACCCAAAGAACTAACAGTCTAAGGTGAGACAGGGCCCTTGACAGAGATGTCATTGAATGAATAGGAGAAATGTGAGTTTATGCTTCCTGGGCTCTAAATAGTTGATTGCCAGAGCTGAGCAACTAGAGGTCACCTTCTGCAAAGGACATCGCTGGGGTCTCTCAGCTCCCTCCCTCAGGGCAGCTTATCTGGGAATCAAGGGGCTGGTGGTGATGCAGCTCCTAAAAGGTTCGGATCAATCTGTTCTGAAGCACAGAGGGATTCAGTGATAATTTGATAGCTGGAGTTCCTGCTTTCCCTGAGCAACTTTCTTTTATGGCTTCTGACATGGTGGCAGCATGGCAGGAATAATGCCGAGTGCTGGGATGTAGGGGCTCTTGGGAATGTTATTGCTGGGGCAGGTTATAGTCCCAGCTCAGGTTGGGTTTTGTTGCTGTAGGTGCTGTAGAGCAGTTCAAACCGTGCACTGTAAAGCTCTTGGAGGCAGAAAAGTGGGAAAAGAGTGAGATATAGCAGTGGAAAAAGAGAGAGGTACAGCAGAGTGGGTGTGATCGGGTCCAGGTCAGCGACAGAGTTTGGGAATGGTTCCAGACCTTCTGACTCTGAGGCTTCTCATCTTTCTTGAGATTCACCTCCATCAATGATTAGTCTGTCTCGGCTGTGGCTGGGTGAGAGTATCCTGGACCAAGGTCCCCACTGGAGATCTGTAGCTCTGTGCTCTCAGAGAAGTGAACCACATTAGGTGAGATCCGGGTGGCCTGAAATGTCAGTGGGAAGTGAAACAGTGGTATGTTGTCTGCCAGTAGGAACCTTTTCTCCTCCATTCCTTTTTCTTTTGCCTTCACATTCCTTAAAGCATCCCAGAATGCAACAGACTGATGTTTCTTGCTAAAGGGAAGATTCTGTGGGGTTTTTGGAAGAGGCTTTTTTCTTCTCTCTGGCATTGCCTGGCCTGGCCATTGACAGCAGGAGAAAAGAGGTGGGTTCAGCGCTTGGAATGGAAAGAGCAAGTGTTTGAGGTGGGTTGTTAGATCCTCTACCACAGGTTTGGAGAAATTTCAGGCAGTTAGTTCCCCTTCCTGCATGGATGTCACCCTTGCTGTGTGCTGTTTTCTGATGGCTTCCGTGGTGCACTGCTGATTCCCAACTGTGCTGCAGAATTTCAGAGGTAGTTGGTGTCCTGACTACTGAATGTGTAGAAACTGAGTAGACAGCCCTTGAATTTGACTAGTTGTGGGCAGCACCAAGGGTAATTTGATGAGTAAAGAGTCTTTTAATTATGCTTCTTGTTTCAGAATAACTTGGGCTTGTATTTTCCAGTCTTTTCGTCACCATGAGAAAAGCACAAAGCAAAAGCTGAGATTATCATCTACTCGCTTGTCTCCAATCCTCTTCATGCTGACTATTGTACGTGAGATGTGGTAACTCTGCAGGGAAAAAGAGGCCGTGTCAGCAAACATCCAAAACCGGGCAAGCCTTAAGACAGATGAGATTCTGTGCAAAGCACATAGAGGCCCATTCAATTCCATTGTGATCGCCTTTGTATTTCATGTGCTTTCTTCTCCTGTGGTGATGCTCTTACTGTTTTCTTGGGTCGCCCAAAAATTTCAACTGGACTTGATTTCAGAAACGCAGGCTTGGGGTTTCGGAAGGTGTTGGTGAGCAATGCAGGGAGGAAGGAGACAGGCAGCCTTTGGTGGGAGTCACCTGAGTGTGGGTACTGAAGGTGCTTCTCAAGGATGGTGTCTTCTGAGTGTGGGATCATGAGCAACAGCCATGTTATCTGTGGAAAAGGTGCATCAGGATGGCCTGGAGCATCCGCTGGCAGAACCAGCCCTAGTAGGTCTGGAAGGAGCATGTACATAGCAGTCATGAAGATGAGAGGGAGAGACCTATGGTGTGGTACTTATAAGCTTGAGGAACTTTTATTATACGGGCATTACAATTAGCAAAGGGGGTGTTTGTGCTGAAAGTGCGTGTGTGGGGAGGGGGAGCCAGGGAGGGGAAAGAGCTGGCGGTGATGGGAAGGAAGGGAGGGTGCCCTGACCTCTCCTCATAGCCCTGACTGTGTCCCCATCTGAAGGTCTGGCATATCCACTCTCACTACTTAATGATAGTGACATTACCCATCCGCCCAGCATCGCGGGGCTTTTGTCTTCATTCAGGCAGAAATGAAGTTCTCCTGGGCGCACTTATCAATCACTGCAAAGCTCCAGCTGTTCCGGAGCCTTTGGATCGACTTCAACAGCCGTGCTTACAAATTGTCTCTGAATAGCACCGAGCTGAGACCCCCTTTTTTGTCATTGTCTTCCGACAAATGTTTTTTTTCGGCAGCCTTTCGCAGACGTTGCCGGCTGCCTTCTGCCGCGGTGATTGAAAACAGGCCTGTTTTGCATTCTCCTGCCGGAGTCCTGGGTTCAGGGAGCTGTCCCCGAGTGCCACTCCAGCGAGTGCCGTGCCAAAGACAATTACATGCATAGTTTTGCTGATTGCATTAAAATCATTAGAATGAAAGATTCTGAAATCGTACATTAAGGGGGGAAATTAGAAAAAGCTTCAGAGACAGACAGCAGCGTCCCCAAAGTGAGGGCAATACAATTAGCTCAAATTGTGTTACATACACACAGACTAGGAGTAGCTCCTGTAACAAATGACCTTATTATTGCTGCTCCCTCTCTCCCTTCGTTCCTTTTTCTCTCCTTCACTTCCTTCTCATTCCCCCTTCCTTTTTCTCTCTGAAACTTCTTCTTTGGCCAGGGCCACCGTTCTTTTTCTTCTTCCCATCCGCTTGCTTTTCTCCCCTTCTTTTGTCTTGAGGAGTGTCTGGGAAAGGTTGGTCGTGGGATCCCTGGAGCGTGGTACTTTGCTTTCAGAGCTGCTTTGCAGGCCATTTAAGAGGAAGTGAGTAAGTGCAACCCCAGAAGTTAATTTTCAGCTGAGCAAGAAACTTTGCTCTCCTGGGGAACAGGGAAGTACATGACTCCAAAAGCTTTGTACATGCACCAGCCATCAAGAAGATCAAAGCATTCAGCTCTCTAGCTGTGTTCCACACCCAGTGCCAGGAAAGAGACTAGTAGCTATGCCCAAGGTGGAAAATATTCCTTCATTCCACAAGCACCAGCACCGCGGGAGGTGCAGAAAGGTTAATTCTTGAGAGGAGAATGAAGCTTCTCCAGTGGGAATTCTGGGTTGTTGAAAAAAACCGCATTATGCCAAGGCTGATGGGCCAGCCCCTTTGTCATCCAGTAACCACGCGAAGAGAGAGCAGTTGGCCACCTACGAGTGCCACACAGTTCACAGCCATAATATTTAAAGAGAACTGAAGGTAGGAGGAGGACTGGGCTCTCCGGGCTTTGGTTCAATGGTAATCGGTTTTTGAGGAACAGGAAAAGCAAGAGGTTTACTGAAAATACTGCAAAAAGAGGGAACTGGGAGGACAAGGACTTCCCGGGAAATAGCAAAACTCAGGTTGTAGCTTAGGGAAAACTCTAAAGTCTTTGGGTCAGAGAGACACCTGATAAAAGCTCAAGGAACCAAAGACACTGCCTTGTGGAGGAAGAATGTGAACTTTATGTGGATGCTGGAGACTGGACGTGTCACAAAGGGACATTTGTCATCCTGTCTAGTGCCAAGAAGCAGATGAAAGATTGTGGTCCTCCTTTGTGTGAAGATGGACTCCAAAGCATGTCAATATGAATTGACCAAAGTCAGCCAGGGGACCTGCGTCACCTCTGTGAGAGGTGTCTACTGAGGAGAAAGCAGAATAGGTTGGTGAGATAATGGGACAGGGACCACAGTAAATATAAAAAACAAGAAGAAGGGGAAAATTAAGGTAAGAGTGGGAAAAGAGGTAAGGGAGCAGAGGGTACATCAGAAGAGTGGAATTGGTGGAAGATTAAGTTGTCTTCTTAATGTGAATCATAAGTGTGGATGGACTGTGTGAGACAAGTAGAGGAGTCCAGGAGGCAAGAGGAAGGGGCTGTGAAAAAGGGGATGGATTTGGTAGCAGGAGACTGGAGACAAACGTGACAGAGGTGGAGAAACCAGGCAGGAAAGGAAATCAAGCTAAAATTACCTCTGACAGACATAGGAAAGGACTTCCTGGGTTTGGTGTTTTAAGGAAGAGAGGGATATATATTTTAAATAATAGGAACTGGGTGTTGGAAAGAAAAGCAGAGATACAGGCTCGAGCAGTATGAAGAGAGTAAAGTGATGGAAGGGAGACAGATGAGGCTGAGGAGGAGAAAAGAGTCTGGCTTGTTCAGAAGTCCAGAAAGGATCTGGAGATGCTAAGCAGAGGAAGAGAGTGAGCTGTGGAGCCTGAAGATGATGTTAAAATCATCTGCAGAGAAGTGGGATGCTAGGAAAGTGCAAATGCTCAAGGATATATCAGCAGCCAAGACTCCTCTGAGTAGGAGAAGACCTGACCAGAGGCAGCAGTTCCTTATGGAGATTTCTGGTGCTTTTGCTTCAACTTAACTCACAGGAGGAACAACCAAGAGTCGGTGGGATTTATCTCAGTTACCACTACTCCCTTCAAAGCGCCTTCCTCCTTACTTTCTTCTGTGGCCAATTCTCTGCTTTCTTCCCTGCAACTGTTAAGCTGTGAGGGGTGTTGTGAAATTTTGGCATTGCAAATGCCAACAGCCCCTTTGCCTATTGGAGGTAAAGACTAACCTTGGCTCTTTCAGAAAGGGGTGGGAGACGTTCACTCACATCAGCCTCTCCCTGCAGGTTGGAGAGTTGTGCAAACAGCCTTCTTGTAGATGCCACCCCTAAAAATGGGTAGGTTGCGGTATTCAACGTCTGAGGTGAAGCAGCAGAAAGATCAGATTATATGGATGCAAGACTTGGATATTTGAAACTCAAATAATAACTTCCAGGCCACGTTAATATTCAGCAAATGATACACAACAGAACTTAGAGCAGTGCTGTCAGAAGATGTTCTTTGAATCTCCACCACTGTCTGGACTGTCTTCTCTGTACGCTTATTCCAATGAGCTTTCCAAATTCAGAGATCTTATCTTGCTCTCACCCAGTGCAGATATTTCATAGGCTTTCCTGAGACAATATACACCTTTCTGTAAGATACCTTCTTTCCATCAAGATGAGAGAAGATCTGCAAAGATTGGTCTACCAGGGCAAAGTTAGGCTGTCTGAACACTTGTCTACTCTGCCAGAGGTCCAACTGCTGCTTTTGATATGGCCTATGCAGGTGGCCAATTTCTTGTTCGCTTAGAAGTGAGGGGAAGGTATGGAAGGGCACAGACTACAGTGCCTTGGGGCCAACTTGATTGACTTGATCAACTTCCATAGGACCAGGTCTTTAATGACTGTTTGCATGTGGGCCGGTGTGAGTAGGCTGAGAAGGGATGTGGTCTATGGCTGGATCACTGCAGAGAAAGGATGGTGCTTTACTGGGGGTGGAAAATGGAATTGTCACCATGGAATGAATGAATTGTACAGTTTCTCTTTTGTAACCCAGGGAATAATTAAGATAGATGGGTAGATGAATTAGCTGTCCTGCAAGGTCAAAAGTGGATTGCCTTATTACTCTATTATTTCACTGTTGTGGAACTATCACCACTAACGCCTTTTTCATGATATTTTGTACATCACACCAA
>VXAK01015992.1:303834-329178 GCA_013399435.1 Arenaria interpres | reverse complement strand
CCCCTGCAAAGGGCTGTTGGTAACGTTTTAAAAAAAAAAAAAAAGAAAAGAAAAAAGGGGGGGAGATACAAATTGATCGTTTGCTGGTGAAATCAGTCTTCGTCATCGCCAGCAGTGCTTGGATTAATGGGATTGAAGGCTGCTGGAGGTTCAGCCAGAGAGACGGGCGGAAAAACAAGAGAAATTGGTTTGCACCCCTGGGAATGGAATTGATGTGACTTGCACAGAGCTGCTGCGGCGGTGGTGGCTGCTATGCTGTGATGCTGGGTTTTTTTTTAAGGGAAAAAAAAAAAGGGAGATGGGAGAACAAAATGAATCCCTTGCTGGAATACCGGGTCATTACAAACATGAATGGTAATCTTCTAGGATGTTTGGGAGGTCCCAAAGAGCACATTTGCTATAAGCCTTTAGGGAACAATAGAGCACAGTCTTTGTGAAATGCAGCTGCTTTCTGGTGGTCTTCTGCTGTTCCAGTGGGGCTTTAAAGATGAGGTTTGGGACAAGCACTGGAAGCTGGACATTACTCCCATTATGGGCAAATACTTGCCAATCTACATAGCTGACCATGGAGATATTCCAAATGGGTAAAGGCCATCATGTGGATGTAATAGAAGTAGAGGAGAGGAGGCCAATTACAGACATAGTTGTAGAGTGAGAGCAGCAAGGCCATATCAATTTAGGTCATTGTGTCTTTGACCTGACAGTCACTGAATGAAATATGGGGGAAAGTAAAACCTTTAGTTGCTCTTCTCATCTGCAGCGCCAAGAGGTGGCTCAAAAATGCTTGGTGGCTTCTGAGTTTCTTGCTTGGATTCTAGTAAATAAAGGTTTGGAGAGGTCTGAACTTCTGAGGGGAAGACCAACTCATTTTGATCAAGCAAAGTCCCACTTACACTTGGCATTGTGGTTATAGAATCATAGAATGGTTTGGGTTGGAAGGGACCTTAGAGATCATCCAGTTCCAACCCCCCTGCCCTGGGCAGGGACACCTCCCACCAGACCAGGTTGCTCAAAGCCCCATCCAACCTGGTCTTGAACCCCTCCAGGGATGGGGCAGCCACAGCTTCTCTGGGCAACCTGTCCCACCCTCACAGGAAAGAATTCCTTCCTGAGATCTAATCTAAATCTCCCCTCTTTCAGTTTAAAACCATTCCCCCTCGTCCTGTTGAGGACACGTGTTCTCTTCTGTGTTCACCCAGTGTTAGCAGGTGATGGCGCAGGGTTGATGCAGCACAAAACTCTGAAGTTAATGCTATTCTTGACTACTCTTAAGCAGCAGGATGCACAGTGTTTGTCTGAAGAGCTTAAAAGCAGAGAGAACAGCTTTCCAAACGTGGGTCTGGATCTGAGGAAGACAAATTCAACACAAGGGTTATTTGTGAGGGCTGGAGATCTGGCAGATTGCTTCCTCGGTCAAAAATATTTGCCTTTTATCCTGCTCCCCTTTGGTCAACACTGATGCCAGCTATGAGGAAAATCAGCTGTGAGACTGAGAGAGTGAAATACAGGTTATTTCTGAACCCTTTTGCATGTGGTACCACACTACGGAGCTGTGTCCTGTCTGTGGGGAGTCAAACTGAGACTGAAGGTGGCTTTCCAACTCATGACTGGCTCTGGGGGCATTTCCCATAAATGAGACTGTCTACAATGCAACAGTGTGCAGGGAAAATTTCCTCTTTGTGTTACCTCTCCTCCTTTCCTGGGCTACACTCTTGATTATGAGAGATGATCATGTAAAGTTGGCTACGAACTCTAGGATATATATCTATATATGTCTTCTACACTTGGAGAACTCTCTCCTATTGATGGTTAAATTAACTTTTTCCAGTCTTATAAATCCAGAATAGCATAAAAGTAGGATGGAGACTACTAAGCTATAACATAGCTGTGAGCTGTGCATGTTCATCTCAAAAGCACATTAATTCTAACGTCTAAAGAAGGCATTTTTTATCTCAGGTCACTAATGGGTGATGTTTGGGCAGGGCTTTGGTGGAAAGCCTGATCTCCCCACCCAAGGTGTCTGTGGGACAGCATGAGCTCTCTCATTCCTCTATGCAACGCGACGTTAGCCAGAGCATCGGTGAGAAGGGGGCAAAAACTCCACAAAGGAAGCATTTAAAAGAAAATTCGGAAAGTGGGGTGTGCATCCCAAAAATTCTTTTAGCGTCTTCTACTCTGCTTTCTTCTGTGCTCAGTGAACAGATGGAAAAGACTGGGGGTGAGGGGGGGGGAAGGAACTGGGAAAGTCCTTTTCCGGCACTGTGAACAGCGCAGAGGCAAGACCTTGATGCAAAACATTACGGTGTTTGCGTCAGGCAACTGGCTCTGGAGATAGTCAGGGTGAGCTGAGCCTATTTACTGGCAGGAAGAACAGCCGCCACGGCAGGGCCACCGACGTCTTCTGCTCTCAGATCTGCACTGGGGATCTTGCCTTCTGCTTTCCCGATGAGAGGTCCTGGTGTGTCCGAGGGGGCAGGTCGGTCTCTCGGAGCCACACTCCGTGCCGGCCTGAGGGAAGCATGCTTTCTGAAATGCGAGTTGCTCTGCTGGGGAAGGAAATATTTTAACCCTTGTGTGCTTTAGAGAAACCTCTTTTTGTTGCCCATCTGGTTTGCGTATGGGATTTTCCACAGCATTGATTACTTTTGGTTTTTCACCCAAACTACCTTTTCTTTCCTTGCGGTGCGTGAGGTCAAGGCAAAGGGCCAAAGGACTTCTGAGCTGCATAGAATCATAGAACTTGTTGGGTTGGAAGGGACCTTTAAAGGTCACCTCGTCCAACGCCCCTGCAGTAAGCAGGGACATCTTTAACTAGATCAGTTCGTTCAGAGCCTCATCAAGCATGACCTTGGATGTCTGAGGGATGGGGCCTCCGCCACCTCTCTGGGCAACCTGTTCTTAGTGTCCCACCACACTCATCGTGAAGAACTTCTTCCTAACGTCTAACCTGTGGCTTGTAGTGGTAACTGTAGTTTATAGCGAAGTGAAAAGTCAAACCAGTGAGGTTTGACCTCACAACGGAGGCTGGACCCTGACTCGTGGAGCTTGGTCCTTGTGATCACAAATAAGGAGGCCTGTAAACGTGGTGGACGGTTACCTGACCACAGGCTGTGTCAGGTACTATGATCCATGGTGTTATGGGCTGACACCTGCCAGGGGTGAGCAACCAGCAGGAAAAGCCTCTGCTCCAGCACTGCAGGTTCCGTGGGACCGTGATGTGACCAAGATAAGCTGCCACCACGAGCTTCTACTTACTGACGAGGTGGCAGGGTGTCTCCTTGAGGAGCACAGATTGCTGCAGCTATTTGCAGGGTGGGGTGGCCACTTCTGGAGAATTCCCCACTATCAGAGTCCCTCTCTCTGCTTTGGGTGGTGGAAGAAGACAGCAGGTTTGTCTCCCAACTGATGATACGGCGTGTGATGGCATCACAGGGGTCTCTGGGAACCTTTCAGTTGCAATTTACAGACACCAGAGGAAGGGTTTTGAGATAACTATGTGAGTGCTTCACACACAATTTCATAGGTGTAGCACAATAAAGGAGTAATTCCCATTGCTGGTTTTGTAGCTCTGATGCATGATGTCGTCTTTTTCCTTTCACCACTGGCTCTGTCACTGTCATCATCCAGCTGAATTGTATTTTGGCTGAAAACTACTTATTTTGACCAAAACCAGTGATAGGCAAAAACTTTAAATGTTCTCTTCTAACATTTAGAAGGAATATAAGCTTTTATTTTTCCTGATACATTGGTTATTTTGAGCTTTACTTTAAGTGCAGCTTTAAAGATTTATAGATAGAAGATCCAATACTAAATTGCAAGGACTAGCTTGGAGTAAAACTGTACATTTTGGTTGCTCTGAAACACTTCCTTTTTTCATTTTGCCAAGGCAAAACTTAGACTGACCCTTCTTCCCTCTTTTTGCCCTTTTCCAGCATATTAGTTTTTTGGTAAGTGTGTGGTTTTACAGCTGAAGCTTCTTGGGGGAGACAGCAGGTAACATCAAGGTGCTGATTATTCACTCGTCTGAGTGAATCTAATGAGGTGTTTCTTTACCTTCCTGTCCTCGAAGCTGATAGAAGCTCAGCATTGGGAATCCATAGCCTTTAAAATCATACCTTTGAGGAATAAAGCTTTTCTTTGAAGCTGATGCTTTCACTCTTGCAGCGGGATGTAACCGTGTGTGCTTTACCTCTGGTGAGAATCAGTGCGTTTGCACCATGGTTGATTTTTTTTTTTTTCTTCTTTAAAACAAGCCCTAAGTTTTCATCCTTTCACACACCTTTCCTCCTACAGCATCCACGCACCTTACTGCATGTCTGAATGTGACCCACCGGTGATGGTAGCTGCTGCTGTTGTTATTATAGTCCTGCTAAATCAACGGGTGATAATTAAGTAAAAGCAGCGTGAGTAGAATAAAGTGAATGGAAAAGGTACTGGAAATACAGTTCTGAACTCACGGCTGCACCTTTGAAAGCTGAAGCAGGCACTTTATCTGCTGGGTTACAGTCTTCTGGTTATCATCTATGGGAAATTAAAGGTGTTATTTTTACCACCGGAGGGCTCCCATATTTTTCCGTTAATGCAACAGAAACATATTGGAAGTGACTAATACTCGGGTGATAAAAACCATGAAGTTCAGCCAAAGTATGTTCCCTACTTCGCAGCAAGATTCTGCACGCACAGGTCCTCTGAGAGAAACGGGAGTCACTGCTGCGTTGCCGGTCTGACGACAGGGCAAGGCAGACCCTGGGGTCTCAGAACGGACTCTGATTTGGTGGTGACAGCGACCAAACAGTGTTAAAAACGTGGAATTTCGTCACTGGATGGAAAGATCCGGATCCTTAGCTGGGGTTGGGGGAGGATGGCAACTCAACAGGACTTTGTGGATGAACGTGTGTCTGTTTCACCCTTTGAAAAGAAGTGGCGGATTTAATGATGCTCAGTTTGATTCCTCTTTATCCCCCTGGCAGCTCGCTATAGACGGTGCTCGTGCTCTGGTGGAAGAACCTGAGTGGACTCTACATGTTCTGAAACAAGTATTTTGCTGATTTGGTTACACAGTCTTGGGAAATATCCACGTAGATTAGTACAATAAATAGATCAGGTCAATGTAACAGGAACATGCCGGGCCAGGGGCAACATCACTGAATACCAATGGATCCCATTAAATTCTATTAGCAAAGATTTTGGCCCTATGAGAGCAGGAGAAGCAGATTTTTCAAATTCAGGTGGGAGAAGGAATTAATTTCTTAACATAAAGGTGTAAGAGAGTTCATCTGTGATGGGCCATGTCTGTGTTACTCTTGGAAGTTGAGTGTCAGCGAGCGAGCATGCAGTTCAAGCTGGGATCTGCTGAGGAGTTTACAAAGTGCACTGTGCTGTATAAAGGCATTATTGTCGTGTAAGGAATGATTTTACCAGGACACAGCTCTGCCCCTGCAGTCTGGGAGCTGTGCCGTAACAGGAAGGCAGCACGGGGTCATGGTGGAAGCCAGTGTCGGAGACAAACCCCAGGGTAACCTGACAAACTTCCTACTAACCAGCAGTGCCACTGCTCACTGACTACATTGTCCCCAAATCCATTAACCCTGTGCCTCTCCACGGATCTGGGGATCCCCAAATTCTTGCTATTGCCTTCCAGAAGACAGCGACACGGATGTGCTCAGATTGATTTGGAAATTTGGACTCAGAAATGCCAAAGCAGGGGAATCATTTGTTTAAAACATATTTTTTTTTTTTTCTTTCTGAAGAAAAAGGTAGATATGGTATGACCTGAAAAACATTGGCATTTGGTTGCATTTTCTCAGGAAAACAATTTCTGAACGAGCCTAAATATTGTACTTTCTCTTATCTTTTTTAATGAAATGCCTGTATTTCTTAATGGAAAGTACTGTTTCGTAGAAAGTGATAATATTAATGCTTAACATTAAAAAATCCCACAAAACCTCAAGAAGAAAAAATATTTCATTTTTAATATAGAGAAATGTTTTTACTTATGCAAATATAAACATACATAATTACAGCCTTTTGATTAGGCCATTTTGGAAATATTTTAGGACACTAAAGGAGGGAAACCACAGTCAGTTACCCTTCTCACCCTTTGCTTCTCAAGTTTTTTTTGCAGCTGATATTGAAGCAAATGTCACTGATGGGCATGTATCGGTTCCTGGTGGCCTTAGTGCTGTCTTGCTACTGGTCTAATATATGGCCTTGAACATATCAGTTGGCTTCACTGTGATTTAGTTTCTTTAATTTGAATATGATTATCAGAAAAATTAAGCCAGGAGTTAGCACCATAAGATAATCCGATCCGTTTCCCCACCCTAAGGCAAGACCCATTCTACCTCAGATGGGTGTTTTCTAACTTTCTAACTCATTTTCAGTTCTTAAAAGCTTTCAGTGATGGAGATACCATGACTTCCCTACAGCGATCTTCTCTGGTGCTTCTCTAGCACTAGAACCTTTGTCCTCACACCTAATCTGGATCTTGCTGCACTTTAAGTCTTGCTCTCTTCTCCATGTTGCATGGAGAAGGGCTTATTGCCTTCCGTTTTGGCCAGTTGTTTGCCTACTAGGAAGACATTTCTCCTAAACCTTCTTATCTCTAGACTGAACACCTCTAGTTCTTTCCAGCTTTTCAGGTCTTGCTTTCCAGATCTTGGACCAATATTACTTCTCTTCACAAATAGCTCTAATTTGCCAATATCTCTCTAGAATGCTGGGTTGCAGACCTAGATTTAATATTCTAGCTGAAACCCCACCAACCCCACCAGATAGGTCTGATATACCTGATCATCTGTGCTGCTCCGTCCATGAGTTTGTTGGTTTCGGGCTGTTTTTTTCCCCAGAACAACTTTGCTCTGATAACTCCTGTTCAGTTTGAACTTTTTCTGCAGAATTTCTGCCTGATCCCATGTTTGTGCCATCGATTATTCTACCAAAGCGAGGCAACTTTGGTAGAATAATCGTTTACATCCAAGGAAATGTTAAATAACTCACACTGATGAATGTGGCTGGTCTTTCCAACTTGTGGCAAGTGTTATATCTGCAAAAATGAAAGATTTGAGCTTTCTAGTGCTCACTAGAACTGCCCAGGGTCAGTCTGTTGTGAACGGAGTCAGGGCTTGAATACAGCCGTGCCATTGCTGTCAACACTGGATGGTCTTTGCAGGTGTCCTATCCAAAAATCAACCTAATATGAGCCTCCTCAGCTAATAAAACCATAGAAGGTTACAGAACAAGGTGGTTTGTCTGTAGGCCAGGTAGCATGATTAACAGCGGGCATTTAATTGATTCTGATGTCTTCAGTGATCAGCATCAGAATGGATTATTGCCTCCCGGACCAGATTTACTGTTGACAACGTACCATGTCATACCACTAAACTGTCTTGAAGGTGATTTCTGGCCAGCACAATATCACGCAGCTGCATTGCTGTGACATTTTGTGACAAAAAAAAACCCTAAAATAAAAAAAATCAATGGCATGCGTTGGCTCACCAGCCGTGGAGCTGCAATGTGTCCTGGAAAGTAGCCCTTTCCAGTGGGGCAGCCCTGAAACTGCTGCAGGTTATTGTACCTGTGCCCTGGTTGTAGGGAAATTAATTAGCTTTAATTTCATCTTAGAAAAGAAGGGGGGTATGGCAAAACGGCCACAACATTTTGTGTAAAAAAAATCCTTTATGCTTTGCTTTGCTTTTTCCTGGGTTTTGATGGTTTTTGTTAAATGAAAAAAAAATAAATTCTTCCTTTCTCTCTCATTCCTTTCCTTTCTCCGGAAAATGTCATTTTGGGGCAATCCAAGCCTTTATGTTTAACCAAAAAAGGGACATCTTTCAGTTTAGCCATGTTCAGCCCTTTTCCTAATGTTGGTCCCTTTTTACACAGAGGAAATCGTTTTGACTCATAGCCAGGAAGTAATGTTTGGAGGACGTGGAACTTGGGTCCTTCAGCGTTTTTAGAGCTACCTGTATTTTTCCAGCTGAAATGGTCTGTCAAATTGATTGGAGGGTTTCTGGAATTTTCTCCTTATTCTTAAATATCAGCTGGTAGGGGTGTGGAAGGAAATACCTCCCTTGAATCCAGCAGGAGAGAAATCAAGGTGCTTTACAGCCCCTTGGCTCTCTAGTTCACTGCTCAGAGGAACTTATTGTTGTGGTTTACTGTCCACCAGCTTTTATTACACAGGACTTGGTCTTGTTGGGTTTTGTGGTGTGTAGGGCTATGAAGATGATGAGGGGACTAGAACATCTCTCTTACGAGGAAAGGCTGAGCAACTTGGGTCTGTTTAGCCTGGAGAAGACTGAGGGGGGATCTGATCAATGCTTATGAATACTTAAAGGGTGGGTGTCAAGAGGATGGGGCCAGTCTTTTTTTCAGTGGTGCCCAGGGACAGGACAAGAGGAAACGGGCACAAACTTGAACATAGGAAGTTCCACCTAAACATGAGGAGGAACTTCTTTCCTGTGAGGGTGGCAGAGCCCTGGAAGAGGCTGCCCAGGGAGGTGGTGGAGTCTCCTTCTCTGGAGAGACATTCCAAACCCACCTGGACACGTTCCTGTGGGACCTGCTCTGGGTGGACCTGCTCTGGCAGGGGGTTGGACTAGATGATCTTCAGAGGTCCCTTCCAATGCCTGTGATTCTTTGTGTGAGGTGGGGGAATATGAAGGTCCCATGCTGAGTATGTTCACTTCTGCTCCTTGGCTTTCCGGGTTCCCGTGGCTGGTTTGCTCCCAGGGAAGTCTGTTTGGATGGGGCTTACAGCCCTCGATTGGCAGTGACTGACAGCTGAAGTGGCAGGTTGACTTCAATGCAAATCCAATTTCTCCTGCTTTATTAGTGCTTCTTGAGTACTATTTTGCAACGGTGCAGCCGGTGTGATTTACTGAGTGAATTTACACTTCAGTGGTGTGGCAAGAGCTGTGGTAATGAGTGAAAGCCAGCTTAGATGAAGAGCGGTGCTGCTACCGCTCACCGCTGTGACACCCTCCTACCTGGCTGAAATTGCCATGGGGCCCACAGGCTGCGTATGTGGCATGTGTGAAAGGGCTCTGGGCTCTTCTCTCGGGGGTTGCCACCTCTTGGTGGACATCTGTAACAGTGATGTACCACTGGTGGCCTTGTGTGCCCTGTTTGACCATCTTGGGCGAAGTCGTGGGACTCCCATCTTTCTGCCTTGCAGAGTTTCATGACCTGGGATCATCCCTTACTACCGGAGGAAAAGAAACAGCAAAGTGAGCTTTTCCTTCCCGCTTTCCCTTTTTCTCACTACTATGGTCTGACAGCTAAGCTGGCATGGGTTTTTTGACCACATTTTCCAGTGTTTATAAAAACCAAAATGTATTTTGAGTAAAATTTCTGGTTTCTGAAGACTTTTCTTTATATATGTTGCTTTTTTTTTATTTTAAGGGACTTGCTAAAACTCAAGTCTAGTGGTCAAATCTCCTGGTTCCTGTTTTGATTAACCAAAAATGGCCTTTACAATCTGGAACCGATCTCCAAAATCTGTTTTTACAAAACGTGTTTTAAAAATCAATTCTTTTTCTGTTGAGGAAAAATTCGCTGACCCTTTGCTCACTGCACATTTTACTTTTGAGTGAGTAAAAATAAATGCAATGAGAGGTGTTCTGGTTTTTGTCCCATCTAATGCTGGAAAGTAAGAAGTCAACCCCTGCCTTATAGCACAGGTGCTCAGTGTGGGCTAGGTCAAGGCAACAAGAGACCCCAGCTGTAGGTCTTGGAGCCATCGACTGGGGTGTGAGCTGAGCTTCTGGGATCAGTGCTGCGCTCAACAGAATTTCATAACAAAAATGGGGTGTTCAATAAGTATTTCCCCTTAGCCCTCCAGGAACAGTGTGAGGCAGGGGTCTTGGAGGACGGGACTGGTGGGAATACTTTTTGTGAAGCTTTTTCCTTGAAACACAACGTGGTTTTGTTGAAATCAAAATGTCTGGTGGGGGCATAGAAGGGTCTCCAATAATATTATGAGAATTTCCTGAATGGAAGTTAAGCTGCCTGATCTAATCTGGCAGGAGAGAAAGTGACCTGGTATAGTTATTAAATTTGTACTCTGGGCACTCAGGGTCAAAGGACGGAGTCACACTCAAGTCCTGGCACTGATTGTCCTGTCCGCAGAAGATGGACAAGGCCATAACACCTTCTCCATCCCCAGTGGACACTTTAGCCTGTGTGGAGCTACAGATCGCTTCTGTTAGACCTGTTCCAAGCTGCGTCAGTGACTAGTAGTTGGCCCAAGCCAAGGCTGGACCTACCTGCCTTGTGTAGGACCTTTGTCCTCAAGCCAGGCTGGTGGCCTCCCTTGGAATGAGGTGGGAGCCTGGTTCTGGCTACCTGTGTTGCTCAGCACTGCAATGGCTATGAAATGTTTTGCTTTTATCCAAACCTTGCAATGTTTTGTAAATATGGTATTTTGGTTTCCTTGGAAGAAGCTTGGGAGTTCAGGCAACGGTCTACTGGGACCTGATGTTTTGTCCATTCCTTTCTTCTCCTTTCTTCTTGGAGATCTGTGGGCGTGACTTTCCAAGCAGTGCTGGGGCCTGTCCTTTGTTCCTTGACTGGATGGATCTCAAGCAGCTCTGAGACACAGCCCTTCTGTCTGATTGAGTCTCATTTCCATGTTTTACTGCAGTCTTGCCTTTCTCCTTGTTTTGCATTTTCCCATAATCCATCCTTCAATGTGATGTCAATCAGCTTTTTAAAAATCCAGTTGTGCCACTTGAGCCTACCTCCCAATCTGGTCCTGGAGAAGTCACAGAATCACAGAATATTCATGGTTGGAAGGGACCTTTGAGTCATAGGTGTTTGCTGACTCCTCTGCACATACCTGCATGATGCTGCAAAGCTTCCTTTGTTCAAGAAACAGGGTTTCCTTGAGGGGTTTGTGCATAAGCTGTGTTTAAGGGCCGTTTAGATGCAGTGTTAAGGGACATGGTGTAGGGGATGACTTTGTAGAGTAGGGTAGTTGGTTGGACTCGATGATCCCAAGGGTCTCTTCCAACCTAGACAATTCTATGATTCTATAGTAGGTGGGTTGTCAGCAGCCACCACACACGTAAAGAAAACTTGCATATGAACTTAGCTTTCTGCCTCAGATGCAGGCTTCTTGCAAGGAACGATTTGAGGAATGGTTATATGCCTTGTTTGGTTTGAAGATCCTCAACCTGCTCACGCAGGCAGATGGCTGATTCGTGAGCTGATGACTTTTTTTTACCACTGTATTTGTGTAGCACAGAGTAGAGGTTAATATTTTCAGGGAAGTCCAGAGTTGGGACTCTGGCCTTGACTAAATAAGCATTGTGGTCGTAACCCTGGGAGTACCAGCAAAGTCAAATCTCCATGAATCTGCAGGTCTTCAGCCCCTAAGTCTCCTTTTGAGATTTGAAATGTCCTGCTGGCCATTCACTTCCTCAGTCTTCACAATGTCCCGTTTCTCTCATCTAAATTTACCCTCCCCTTCTTCGTGCCAGGTTACTCTTGGTTTATGTTTATGTCAATTTCCTTTGAGATTGGCCCATCTTGGTTTTTCTTCAATACAGGTTCTTGTTTTTGTGTCCAATTGCATCGACATCAAGGTGTCCCCATATATTTTTCTCGCAGACACTGGACCATGCTCTTATGGGCTATGGTGAAGCAAGGCAGGACCTCCCCTGAGAGCTTCACCATCCAAGCAAGCTCCACGGCTGCAGTGGCAAGAAGTAGAGCCCAGCTCCCCTGTCATCTGGACCAGTGCCTTTGACTGTTGTGAGCTTCTCAGTACCTCCTCTTTTGGGAAGCTTCTTTTTTTTGCTCCCGAATCTTCTTTAAGATATGATCATCCTGTCCCCAACTCCCCAAGGCCTCCTCAAGCCCTTTGTTTTTTATTCCAGGACACTTGTACTGCATTTTCCTGTTCTTTATTCCTTTATTACCTCTTGCTGCAAAGTCCTTGCCTCACCTAATTGCGTTATGGCTTGGATCCATCTGTATTCTTTCTCTGGGAACATTCCAGCATGCTGCTCTCCTCCCTTTCTCGGTCTGAGGCTTCACCTCTTTCATAACTTTTCATGGGCTTTGTGCAGATATGAGTGAGGTCTCAGCCTTTTCCCCATCCCCACCTGTCCTAAGGTTGCGTTTTAGGCTGCCCACGAGGCTGGTACATCTACCGCATGTGGTTGTTACTTTCTTTTGACCTTAATATCTTAGGCAAAATTATTTGGGCCATTAATGCGGTGACTTAGCCCAGCATTTTTATCTAGCTGGCTTCTTTCCTGTTGCTGTTTTATCACCTTTACCCCAGAAGGCTGCATGGAAAGGGGGCAGGACGTTGTCCGGGGAGGTGACTGAGGAGTAGTGATGTTTGGCCTCTACTGGTTGTGCTGGTGAAGGCCACTCGACCACCCCACTCCACAAACACGTGTGCCCGGCGGTGTTGGCAGGTCCTCTTGTTTGGTTTCATTTGTTTGCCTTTTGTGCTTTGCTTTTCTTTCTTTTTTTTTGTGTGTGTGTAAAAAAGGCAGCAGCAGCAGCAGCAGCAGCTGTACGGCAATGGCACAGCCGCTCTATTCCTGGCCAAGAACCCTGTGAAATTAATCCACATCTCGCTGAAATCCTACCCCGCTTTCGGGTCACTGCCTCGTTCCGGCACTGCGGAAGGCAGGGATCCCGCGATGATTTATTACCAGCCCCAACGCACATATTATTATGAAATGAGTTTATTACACTCTAAATCTCCTGTTAATGTGCTACTGTTTTAATCCCTTTATCCAATTTTCAGTCTCTCAGGCTTGGCTGCTGTTCACTTGCACAAAACTCTCCATTCTGAAGGTTTTATTGTACGATATCCATATCCATTTATCCTGCTTTAAGGCTGCAGCGCTGAGGCTCTGGTGAGGAGGGGGAGCACGAGAAAGGGACGGGAGAGGCAGGAGGGGATGGGCCAGGGGCTGGGTGGGGGGAGAGGAAGAAAACAGTCTGGCTTAGCCTGTAAGGCTATAAAAAATAAAAAGTTGAAGTGGGTAGAGAAGGACAGTGGTGGGGGGAAAGAGGAGCAGAACTGATTTTTAAGGGGAGCAGCAAGGATAGCTGCCAAGTCAAGGAATGGGGGAACAAAGTGAAGGCACTTTGGTAAATCATGTAATAAATAGATAAGAGAAGAAGGGGCCTTAGACTCTTCTTTGAGACCACCATGAATCGAACAGCTCAAGAAGTGGAGAAAATTCAGGGCAGAAGCAGAGCAAAGAGAGAAAACGAAGGGAAAGGGCAAAAGGGAGAGTGTGTGGAGGGATAGGAGAGGAGGAGCATGAGGCTACGTGGGTGGGTGTGAGGGAGGAGACCTGGGGGGAAAGGGCCGTTTGAGACCCAGGATGGAAAGAGCATGCTCTGGGATGCACAAAAGAAAAAAAAGAAAAAAAAAAAAGAAAGGTTTGGGCAATGGGGCAGTGAGAAGAAATCACATTCCTGATTTCCCCCATCAGTGGTCAGGGACCAGCCCCAGCACAGAGGGAGATACCTCACGGGAGTTTCTGTGGGTCAGGACAGCGCTGCCGTGGGGAGGTGCCCTACAACGATCAACATTTCTTCCCTTTGCCTACTTACTCAGCCTTCCTCCTCTCCAGCCTGGGCCTTCCAAGCTGGTGACTGTCCCAGCCAGTCATCTGGAGATGTTCTACTGAAGGGACGAGACAGTTCTTGGCTTTTCAGATCGTTGGCTGGAGGGAGTTTTCTCTGTGATGTTGTGGGAGGTGATGAGCGTTGGGTACTTCCACTCAGCCGAGGTACTTTCAAGACCTCCACGGGACCCTAACCCATCTGGTCCTTTTATAGGTAGAAAGAAATAGGTTGATGCACGTGGGCTGGTACTTTGTGGCCACCAACCGTGCCTTGCAGGAACCTGTGGGGAGAAGGCTGTAGTGTGAGATTTTTTTTTGTACCTCACTCCCTGGGTTGCCTTCAAAGTCACAGCCAAGTGTCTGCACTAGAACGTTCCTCTGCTATTTTATGCCCCCTTGTTGTACAGATCTATAACATACCGTGCACTATCCAGTAGATAACTGTGCAAAAATCTGTGTTACGTTTTGCACAGAAGAATACCTGGCAGGGTACAAGGTCATTAAGCTTGTTTCTGATGAAGTGCAAATCTTTATGGCTTTCCCTGCAAAGCGCTTTATTGTACTTATAAAACAAAATAAGAATAAAACGTATGCACAAAGTTTGAAAATGAAGATATAGGAGAAAGGGAACGCAACTAAGTAAAACTCCCCAGAACTTCTCTGGGAGGAGTGGAAAAATCCCCAAACTTTAAGCCAGAGTAGAGAAGCAAAAGAGATTTGCTTAAAATAGCACGAGCTCTTGTGATGGAACTGCTGAGTAGCTAATGTCCTTGGCTTTTTTAGCTAGCCAGTTATTTAAAATAGCTCCTGCCCGTAGTGTTTGCTTTATGATCGTCTTCTCCTTCCTTCCACCTATTCTCTTTCATTTTCTCCAGAGAGATATTTTATCAGATCTAGCCACGGAGAGTAGGAGAGACAGAGATTAAATGAAATGGTTAGGAGGCTAATGTTTTTGGTCCACGGGAGGGATTCAGAAGCTGAAGAGGCTTCTTGTAGTTCAGCCCCTGTAGTGTGAGATGATTTGCTGGAGAGCTGGATTTGCTGCACCTGTGTGGACAGAGGCTTAGTTGAGGGAAATGCAAAGCACGAGTTGGAGCAGGGTCTGGGCTGAGTTCTGGTCCCAGCTCTGCTTCCAGTCTCACCACCTTGGGCGAGTCAAAGACCTGTTCTGTACCTCTGTTTCCCCTCTGTACGAGATGATAATGACTCGATGGAGGGTGCTTGGTGGATCACTCCAAGACCCTAGAAGAGGAGGAGATCTGCTGACGTCTAATATTCATTTGGATCTTGTAGCCAGTGTAGGCTTTGGATCTTTAATAGGCAGGAAAAGCTTTCCTCTGACCTTGGTGAGGATTTCTGCTGGGTCCTGTCCTGTGTTTCATGGAGGACTGGTGGGCTGGGGCAGGCAAAGCATTAGAGAAAGCCACCAGTGGGAATCCATTGCCTTGGCGTTCGTCCAGCCCAGCTGAAGCCGGCGACCACGCTCGGGGATCCTGCCAGGTTGAGATTTCACCGGGCCCCCGGCTCTCCTCTCGTTGCGACACCCGGCTGGCTTCATGGTGGCCCTTTCCCAGCTCTGCCACGGAGCCCAGCAGATCGCCCTACTTCGCCGGCCTTCCCTGCCCTCCTCTTCCTCACCCCCCCCACCACCCTTCACCCTTGCCTGGCTGCCTACCCTGCTCCTCCGACTCCCTCCCGCCTTTTCCCTCTCCTCCCACGCCCCACTCCTCCTCGTCTCCCCCTCTTCTTGTGACTCCAGCTCCTGCTTCCTTTTTGTCTCACACGCTTCCCCTCTCCCGATACCCTCCCACATCCTTATAGCTTCCCCCCCCCACACTCCCGCGCTCTCCCTCTCATGTCGAGGACTTGCCTCTACTCTCTGACACAGAAGCCTGTATCACTTCCAAGGCTCCTGCTGTCAGCTGGGGAATAGATAAAGATAAATGATATTATGTTAAATTCCACTTAATGACAAATTTTTAATTTTCTGAACATGGTCATTTTCTGGCTAGTGAATCAAGTGTAGGGAGCTAATTACATGAAGATCTGAACAAAAATAACTCCTAATTTTCAAGGATAATGGAAGAGAAATGTTGGAGATTAATGGCACTATTTATCTTTTTTAAATTTCTATCTTTCTCTGTGATAGCACTGCTCCCCAAGGAAAATATTCATAAAATGAAATTGAAGTCGTAACTTAATAGGTTATTAAAATTTTTGAGTGCATATCACTTTCCTTCCGCCGCACTGTAAATTTAAATTGAAGTTTGCGGCTCCTCGAGTCACCAGCGGAGTTTTTTTTATGATGGCACAATAGAGGGAAACATGCATCTTTGTCAGGAGGTATTTGCTATTCTAATTTTATGGCAGGCCGGATTATCAGAAAGGAATGTCAGAGCACGGGGAAGCTGACAACACTACAGCCTTCAGCCATGTGTTTCCATTAACGCCCAAAGCCGTCCAGGGGTTTCTCTGGACTGTTATTTTCCATTTCAGTCTTTTATCTTGATTTAAAGTGAGGGCGCCGAAAATTCAGCTCCTGTCATTTTTCTCACTCTCTCTCTTTTTCTCACTTTCTCCCTTCCCACTCCTTTTTTCTTTTTTTTTTCTCTCTCTGCCTCTGCTCGCTGCCTCTCTTCCATCTTTTTTTCTCCTTTTTATTATTATTTTTTTTTTTAATCCTCCTCCGAGTCTCCGGCGGGAGAGCCTCTCTCCCTGTCCCCGTCCCTCCCTGACATCTCTGTGGTCCTTTGGGTGTAAAGCTCCAGGGAATGATGTCTGGGGATGGGGGCCGGGAGGGTGTTTTTCCTTGGTTCTCTAGGAAAGGGGCTGCCTTCATGGTTTATCTAGGAGCGTGGCACACAGGGCTTCCTAGGCAGCGCATCGGGCCACGGTTTTAGTCCAGTCTAAATTTGATGCCCGTCTTGGCCGTGTCAGATGCCAGTGCCAGGGGTAAGGCGATTTGTGCCCAACTGCTCAACTCCACTGCGAGTCAAAGCGCTCTTCAGCGGAGGTTTCAATACACCAAGGATGGGGCTGCTCAAACCTGGGCAGCTCTGTTGGTGCGTGTTGCCTCCTTGGAGGTCTTCCTCACCAGTGTGTGGCAGGCTTGACCTCTTCCTCTTTGGTCCTATCCATTCTCTTTTTCCAGCAAGAATATATTCCCCTCTGAAGCTTTTAAACCAGGGAATAGCAAAAAGCCAAGACTTCTCTTAAGTGAAGGTTCAGTTCTCCCCGAATCATCAGCCTGGGGCAATTCCTCTTGGCTGAAGCGGATGAGCTTGGGCTTGGACTACTTTGGGATCCACTTTGGGCTTCTTCTGAATGGGAAGGAGACAAGGTGTTTCTGCTGTCCCTGGTCTCTGCACGTGTGGAACCTTTCATGGTCTGTGTGCAGGTGGAATGTTTGGGTTGGTTTTTCGGTGGGAGGTTTTATTCAGCACATCTGCCAACGCCAGTGATTGCAAAGCAAAACCCAGTCAGCTTTGGTGTAATGTTATTTTTATTTTTATTGCCTTCTGGGGTTGTTGAATCTGGTGGGTTTTCTTCCACTAAAGGACAGCTAAACCTCTGCCCTTCAACACCTCCTCCTTCTAAATATGCATTCCCTATAATGCCATGACTCCAGATGCTGAAGTTTGAAGAGAAGCAGCAGGTATCAAAAGGCCCAGAATAAAGCTAGGAAAGTGGGCATCTGCACCAAGCCCCACGGTTTTTGCCAAGGTCTAAAGGGACTTTGACAGCAGAGTCTTTTTCTCTCAGGGCTCTGTGTGCCCGGGAGCCGGGGTATTCCTTGGTATCCTGCCAAGGAATGGAAAATGCCAGCACCTCTGGAGATGTTGACCTGTGTGATCTACGGGGCACACAGAAAGTCGATTTTTCTCCTTGTGATCTGGTCATGCAGCCATAGCCCCCTCAAGCTTGAAGGGAACTGGGCATGTACCAGGCCATCCTGGGAAATGTACCTTGGAGGCATGATTCCAGTGGAACCGATGTCTGTTGGACAGATGTCACCATTGTCCCTGGTGCCCAGCCTGCATGGCAATATATGTCAATTCCCCTTTCCCATCCCTTCCACTCCATCCATGGGCAATGACAATCATCCAGCCCATGCTTTCTTTGCCAGATCAAATGCCCACATCTCTCCTCTCTCCGGTCTGAGGTGACACGTTAGATGGGAGTGAGAAAGTATTGGTTCCTGCCGGACTCACTGCTCTTGGTCAGAAAATTATTAAGTTTTTTGGAGGGCCCCAGTGAGAAAGGTGTTGCAGAAGAATGCGGGGTGTTCTTGAGTCCTACCAAGAGGCAGAAAGCTGGAGGCTTGGGACAGCTGGCAGCAGAGGACATTCTTCCTCACTGCCCTGTGAAACTGGCCAGGTCCTGGCACTGCTCCATGCTGCGTGGTACGCTGTTAATTCAAAGCAAGAGAAGCTCTAAGATTCAGGTATTTTCTTGGCAGCTCATCTCTGCACCCAAGAGAGATGTTTCCTGGCTGCTGTGCACCTACAGGCTGGAGAGGCTGGACCATCTGTGTTTCCCTGCACATCCTGCTCTCCCTACTCAGCGCCAGAGGTGGGTTTTCAGGAGGAGCTCTGGAGAGCATTCCCACAGATCCCAACTTCTGCCAGAAACAGGGAGTAGGGGAGGTTTTAGCAGGACCTACTCTTGCCCCGTGACTTAATGTGCTGGGTGTGTGCCTTCTACCAGAGGTCTCAAGTTTGCTGTAGAGGCGAGTGGTGATTTGTAGCTTGGAGATGGGATATCGTGCAGATCCTTCTGGACCGAGTGTCTGTTCTGTGATGCCTGTGAATGGTTTGCATTTGATGCGTTTCCTCTCTTCTGTTCCCTTGTTCCTGAGCTGGTGGCAGGTGTCACTGTGTACCAAGGAAGACAGGCAGCCTGGTGCTTAGGGGACCCTGCTTCTCCTGCCTCCGCTTCTCAGACTCTGCTCTGAGAGGTTTTGTAAGTGGTTGTCAGGCTTCTCCCCTGCCTCAGTTTCCTCCTCTGCATGATGAGGATAAAGGATGCCTTCCAGAGGCACCCGAGGCTTTTACTTCTTGATCTCTGGGGGACCTTGAGTCCCATGGACCATGGTGGAGACGTGCTAAACCAAAGTTAGACCTTCAGCATAACAGTGTGTCCTCCTTTCCCTTGCCCCCACCTTCTTTGCTGATGCAAGCAGCTTTGGAAAATGTGGGTCCTCAAGGGATGAGGAACGAAATAAATGCTTTTACATTTTTTCAGCTTCTCTTGTTTTTGTTGCCCATAAGGATTCTGAGCAAATGAAACACGACTGCTATCTGTATGACTGATCTATTTGTATAATTCCGTCTGTGGACTCAGACCCCAGAAGACACATCCAAGGAGGGAGGGTGTAGGTGGGAGGGAAGCCATTTATCCCTGATGGAAACTTTTGTGTTGGCGTTGATGACAGCTCTTTTCCAACGAGTGGGGAAGGCCGGGACTTGACTGCTGGAGATGCGAAACCTCCTGAGGCATCAGGGCCTGTGTGGTGGCAGAATGGAAGTGGAACACGTAGGAGAAGAGTGCTTTTGGTCCCGGGAAAGCACCAGTGGATCAGATGCTGGGCTGGCATGGGAAGATGCTGGTGGGACAGGGCCTGGAGGTCCTTGCTGGTGTAAATCAAGGTGGCTCTGTTGCGTGCGGTGTAGATCAGCAACGTGCCCTTTGTCATCGCTGGGCCAGCCAGTCTTGCCTGGGCAGGCACCGGTGGTTTTCTGAGCTGCTTTTACAGCTTTTCCTCTCGCTGCCTTCCTCCCCTCACCTCTTGTACTTGATTTGATCTTATTAAATTGAGCTGGCAGGGCCATAGTAAAGCAGCCCCGACCCTGGGAGGGAGAGGAGCATCCGACCTCCCTTTGCCGAATGATGAGGCCGGTCAGCCCTGGGTAATTGAGCTTTAATAGACTCCGAGAAGGGTGTAGCTCTCCGGGGAGTGGTCTCAGCTGGCAGCCCAAGGCGGGGACGGTGCCTATTGAAAAAGGCTTTCGTGACAGCGGGGAATGGTCCTTGCTCCGTGCCGACGGGCAAGGCAGGAGAATTATCAACAGGAAATCACTGGATGCTCATCCAGTGCTCCTGCTGGAGTGAGTGAGCTGGGAAACCTGCATGTGGAAGTCTAAGGTCTCTGAGTATGGATGAACACTGGCATTATTCGGTGGTTGGTTTCTTGGGTCCATGTGCTCTGATGACTTACGCCTGTTTTCTTCCGTCCCCTGGGACATTCTCACCCTAGGGTATTGTTTTTCTGTCCACTCTAAAGATATTCCTTAAGGTTGCCCCATCTCAGTGAGAAAGTAAATTCTCCCTGAAGGCTGAACTTCGCACGGTGGGATTGTTTCCCTAATGGGCAGGTTAGAATTCTCCAGCTGGAGATGTGGAAGGAGGCTTAGAAGCTGGATGAACCAGACTCCAGCACTGCTGACCTCTCCCAGTTGAACTCACCCTCACACGCGTGGTATTTCTCTCGTGTCTTTGAAAGAAAAATAGCCTGCAACATTTTAAATGAGTGAAAGCACCAAACCAGGTGCATCTGGCAGCTGCTCTCATTTTCTGGTGGAGCTGGAGGCAAAGTGTTGATGCCGAGCTGAGCCTGGAACCCAGCAGCCCTGCCTCCGGGTCCTTTGCATGAACATTGTCTCTTCTCTTTGGAGGCTCTTTCATTAGAAGGATAAAGTTTCTTCATCCAAGTGTCAGTAAGATCCAGAGAAGTGGCACAGATTTATCTCGCCACCAAGACTGGCTGTTTCTCAAGTCTATGAATTCTTCTCAGATGAATTAGCAGGTGATTTCCAGCTGTGACTCCTGCTTATTAGACATGGTTGTTGTTACCAGATTTCATGTGATGTTCCGTGCAGTAAGAGCAGCTTCTGCGGGGTTTTATGACTCGGCACATGTGTAATGCATGTTCCATAAACAGCACCACCTGTATAACCACACATACCTTCTATGCCACTGTCCTGTGAGTTCACCCGGATTTCCAGGAGTGCTTCCTGCTGCCTTCACACATATTCCACAGAAGAGTTTTTGTTGGTTCAGAGGTCACACACGCATTTTCCAGCTCATCTGGTTTGTGTCTTTCACCCGAAAGCACATCCACTCCTGAGGGAAGTCCCCAACCACCACAAGCAAGCCCAGGTCCGGCTTGGAAAAGGGAAAGATGCGTGAGTATTCGAACAGCAATGAGATGAAGCAGATGTGGGGGTTATTTAGGCTGGACCGTATGGGCAATGGATGAAATAAATGCATAAAATAAGAATAGTTAGCACATACTTTCTCATATAGAGAACCTTCTCATGTAGCACAAACATCTCATATAGATGGAAATTGGATCTAGGCAAGAAATACCTTTTTTTTTTTTCTATGAAAATTTGTAAACTGCAGTTACTTCTGCTCCAAAATGGGCTAAGAAGTAAAAACATGTAATGCTTTCACAAAGGAATAATTTGAATCTCAGCCTGACCCTATCTTCCTCTCCCTATATCCAAGCCCCAAAATTCTGTATTGGATCAAATGAAATATTTTGTTCCCAGTGCAACTTTTTACCATTTCAAAGTCCCTTTTAAGCCTAAATGGTCTAGAACTTAAAAATGAAAAGTCATTTTCAATCATAAAACAAATGTTTTTGTTTAGAAAATGTCAGGGCTGGCTGTTGCCATGGTTCTACAACTTTTTTTTTGTGAGTTTTTCTTTTTTTTTTTTTTTTCCCCCTCTCTGAAATTGCTACAGGGAGAGACAGTTGCTTGAAATTTGCCCCTCTCTTTCGTTTTAATGAATCAACACTTTGGGAAGTAAGAGGTTTTCATGGAAAATTTGCACATGCTCTATAGGAAAAAAAAAGATTAATGTTAGTGTTACTGGAGATTATGATTTTTTTTTTTTTATGCTATCCCAGTATCGTGTGGCCAAATGAATTGGGAGTTTTAAGTTCAGGAAAAGAAAGAAAGCTCTTTCTAAATCTTGAAGAAAAGCGTGGAAACTGGAGTCCCATAGAACTGGGTTCTCCGAAGGCGCGTGAGTCCTCCTGCCTGTGGCCCGGTCCTTCTTGAGGGTGTCATGATTTTTTAAACCAATCTTATGATTTTGGATTGGGGACGTGGTCTGATTCATCATTTTTAAGTGCCTTAGTTTTAACAATACTGCATTATTCCCAGATAGCAGATGGGGAAATGGAGAAATGTGGTGAATTGCCAGCAGCGGAGCCAGAAATAGAACCCAGATGTCCTGGTCTTGTGTCGAAGCTCCCCGCTCTCTCCAGGAGGGCAATGAGCAGGCTGCAGTGCAAAGGGGGTCTTCCTCCCAGTACAAGCAAAGCCCTGACGGGCAGGATGAATCCCCTCCCACCCCGGACACTGGGATGCCGTCCATCCATCCGTCCGTCCTTCCATCCCGTCGGCACAGCCCTGCGCCGGGGGAAGGAGGAGGCAGAGGGGGTCCGGTGGGTCCCTGCCAGCTTTGTCATCTGTGTCCCCTCCGTTCCGTCGCACGGAGAGGGCAGGTCAGCTCACGCGTGGCTTTTCCACCTCGCTGCGTGTACGGCACAGGTCAGCTCGCCTGTGGTTTAGCCCCGGCTGTGGGAAGCTGCCGGCTCCCGTCTTTAGCTGCCTTCAGGCCTAGCTAAGCCGAGGCACTGTCTGGCTCCCCAGCCACAATCTCTCGTTAGAAAGAAATTAAAAGCCACTCAATTTTGGCTAATATCCCTCTGTAGGCCTTTAACTCCACCTGTGACTAACCCATTCATAATAGCTCTGTTTTAGTGGCTTGGGTTGATGTATCCTCGATTAATTTGGGAGGAGAGCGGCAGGGCCATATCTCTTTGTCTCCCCCTCTCTTACTCCCTGTCCTGCAGTCTGTCTTCTCCCACTATTTCATCTCTGCTATCATTTTCTCCATTCATTCACCTTCTTCTCCCTCACAGCCGCCTTTTTTTCCCTTCCCTTTCACTTTTTGGCATTTTCTTCCCCAACTCCTGTTTGTCTGCCTTTCCCCTTTGTTCTCCTCCTGTCCTTTAGCCTTCCTCCTCCAGCTCTTTCTTCCTCCTCTTTTTTTTTTGTTTTCTTGGCTGGCATCGCTTCCTTTTCCTTTTTTCAGCTTTCCTTTCCCTTCTCATCCGTTTTCTCCCTCATTTGAGCCCCTTCTCTGATCCTCTCCCCCCGCACCTCTCCTCTCCCCTTGCTGCCTCTTCCTCCTTCCCCAGGTTTCAGATGCTCAGGCGATTTCTCTCCCTCTTTGTTTCAGGCGCCCCCCACCCCGCTCCCCACTCTCGATTATTATTAATGATAAAGGCTAAAACATCACATCAGTAATTTCTGAGTGAGTTTTGCAATGAAGCTGGGGCCTTATCAGCCCCTCCCGAGTGCCACAAATTTTACTTTTGCAATTTCACGCCTTTGGTTATTATCACGCTGCTTCGTCCCTGCTCTGCCTCGCGCTTTCCCTCCCCCCCTCCTCTGGAGAGAGTACTTAAACTTGTTTTCATTCCCTTATTCTTTATTTTTTTAATGTCCACTCTCTCTGGAGCCAGTAATGTTCTTCCTCTTTTTTCCTCTCCCATTTTCTGTTAATTCTGTGCCATCTGCCTTAGCATCTGTTAAAAATAAAATTTCCCTCACAATGAGAAGCCCTCCCTGCCTTGTCTCCCTCCCCTCCCCCACAGCCTCAGCCCCCCTACTTTTCCTACCAGGGTTGTTGGAAGCTGCTGCTCTCCCTCTTGGGGTACCTCTTCATCCCTCTTCCCAGCTCCCCGCCTGCCTTCCCGGGCCGGCTCAGCAGCATCTGCTGGGCCATGGGAGGAGAAGGGATGGAGAGGAAGATGCTGGGCGCAGCTGAATTGCTCTCACCCCACACGTGTGTGTGTGTGTGCGCGCACGTGGGTCTCTTACACGTGAGTCTGGGCACCGATATGGTGAATCAGCGCTGGGTCGAAGGGTGAGTTGTCTCCCTGAGATGCATTGGGGTCACCCCGGGAACAGGAGAGGGTCTCCTGCCTCATAGTGCACCAACTCCCCCATCCATGCTCAGCGGGCGAAGGCTGTTTGGACCCAAACTGTGATCAGGCGTGGATTTGGCCACTGTGGAGCAAAGCTTCTACCAACCTGGTTGACATGAGCATGAAGAAAATTTCCTGCTCCAGACAGAAGGAGATTTTGTTGAGTTTTTTTCAGAGTCATTTCCTTTGACAGCCAAGCTTAGAGGTAAGAAGCAGGCCAGGCCTCTGGGACTTCCCACTTTCATCAAGGTCTTGGCTGTGGGTCTGATACACGTGTGAAACCTCCCTCTGGCTGTGTCTTGGAGGAGCTTTGGTTGGTACTTTCCCTGAGCAGCGTTTTGGGGATAAGGAGACAGAGGCTCTGATTCCCATTAAAAGTTTCTTTTGTGATTTCATGTCTGCTGGCTTGGTTCCCACGGCAGGAGGTTGGATCCCTTATGGAGTCTGTGGGACTCGTTTGCCAGACTTTGGGAACGAGTCAGGCCAGAGTTTGGACAGGGATCTGGCTCTTCCACCCTGCTCACCCTGACTCTGTGCTCCCTTGGGACATGTCCCAGTTTCAATACCAGGTCCTTCCACCGGTCAGTCAGGGTCTTTGGAAGGGTGTTTGGAGCACAGCGTTTTGGGAGACTCTTAGTTCGTGACACACAGCATCAGTATCTGGGAAACTGCTGACAACAGCCCCCTGCTCACAAGCCCCTTCCTGAGGCTTTCACTCCCCAGGGGCCTTCAGCTTCTCCTCTCCTGGGCTGCAGGTGGAGCTTTTAAAACAAGGTGGCTTAGCGTCCCTGCTGCTGACTCTACCGTGGGCTCATGAGCTCTGAAACGGGGCCTCGAGACTTTCTCATTGGTGAGAACGGCAGGAAAAAGGTGCTCATGTACTATCGTGCCCGGGTTTATCTGACTCCGTGCGTTTGGGTTGAGGACTTGCGCCCAGATGTTGAGGGCGTGCATAGGGACGTATGTTTTTACGTCCAGCTGTAGATGCCTTCGGCGACGAACTGTTGCCTGGATGTGCATGTGTTTCTCTCCGAGTCCATGAGTGGCCGGGAGGCGCGTCTGTGCGTGTAAACTCGTGTGTTTGCTCCGCGCACGTCTGAGCCTGTGCCTGCAGCAGGTGCCTCGGTGGGAACCTACGTGAGCCCTGCTCCCTCGGCAGGCGTCTTTGGATGCCGGTGGGTACGGCAAAGGAAGGGTGCGGGCCCACCTGCCCCCCAGCCCCCTCCTTTCTCCCCGCATGCCCCGCTCTGGGTGCAGAGGGGAGAGACCCCGGCGAGTTTACAGGGAGCAAAATCCCACCCTCCGTCTCCCCGCCGTGCCTCCATTAACAGCCACACTGAAGGGGCTCAGAAGCAGCGTGATTCTGCTCCGGCACAATAACCTCTGCGGCTTTGATAACAACAAGCCCCCTTAAGCCTTCTTCCTCCCCCAGCTCCCCCTTTTCTCTCCCCTGCTCCCTTTGAGCCCTGCCGACAATAGGCAGGCCTGCTGCAGTGCTGCCCACAGCCCGGGCAGGCACACAAAGCCGCCGAGAGCTTACAGGAATTCTTTGGCAGGCTGCTGGTTGCTGCGGAGAAGAAGAAGGGCCCTTCATACTCGGAAGCTGTCTCATTGCCCCCGGCCCTATTCTCTTCCCGTGTTTGATAGACACTGAGCCACGGTAATCTCTCTCTGCCCCGAGGGGAACAACAGCTTTTGTGAAACAGATTTTTACAAACTGTTTTGACCCCA
>VXAK01015992.1:289482-303645 GCA_013399435.1 Arenaria interpres | reverse complement strand
CCCCCCCTTCCCTCCCCTCCAGTTCACTGGCTGTATCAGTGTCACATAATTAAATCAGCTTTCCTGTTTGCCTCTGCTTCCTGCTAATTGTTTGCTCACAGCTAGGATTAGCAAGTCAGGGTTATTTTTCACATATCCTCACACAGGTTTTTTCTGCTGCAGGAGGCCACTTCGTGGTTCTTGGCCTCCTTACCAGCCTGCTCCTCCTGCACGACGGACAAACAGCTCTATGGGCCTTGGAGATGCAGGGAGATTGCTGGGCTTATCATAGAATGGCTTGAGTTGGAAGGGACGTTAAAGATCATCCAGTTCCAACCCCCCTGCCATGGGCAGAGACGCCTCCCACTAGACCAGGTTGCTCAAAGCTCCATCCAGCCTGGTCTTGGCTTCCCAAGAGACTGCCTGGCAGTTCTGCAGAGGCTGGAGAGGGGAGAGAACCTGTATTGATATATATATTTTTTTTCATCAACTCTTGCAGGCTGAAGTTTTTCCCCAAGGAGAAGCAGTTTGAGAGTGGGAGTGACCCCACTGGGCACTCGGCGAGCCTAAAGCCCGTTCTGCAGATCAAGTCGCAGCTCAGGGGCTGGTCGAACGAGGAGCTCCTCAACTGGAGGCTCGTGATAATCCCTTTGGGAACTGCTGAGCCACACCGTTTTAATGGCATTAGCATGAGGGGTAAGCCCAAAGCAAATACTTGGTGTCACTATTGCAAGTGCATCACAGTTGTCTCCCATTAGCTAAGCCCACATAGCTGCTCGGGAGCCCCACTCGCAGCCTGCCCCAGTTAGGAGACAAAATAAACTGGTTTACACCACCCTTATGGTGGCTCTTCACGCTACGGTTCAGAGAGGCTAGAAGTGGGTTGCAGAGCCCAGCTAATGGATTGCAAGTGGTTAAGGCACAGTCACGTCATCTTTTGTGAGCCTGGACTTACCTCTTCAAGCTTGACCAAAATGCTTGAATTAAAACATCTTTGTTTTGGAAGGAGGAAAATAACTATTTGATTAAGCTAATTGGTGCGGAAGGTATCTTTTTGCAACCAACCCTTGGGAAGATTCACTCTGGTTTCCAGGAGGAGGGGGCAGAATATGTAAAACACCATATTCTCTGCTCTGCCCTTGCAGGATAGTGCTGATGTGACACTGGTCTTTCAGGAGACTGGGTCATTTAATTTGGTTTTTTTCTGTATAGGGAGAAATTTCTACTGAAATCCTTCCTGTGTTGAAGAAAAGTTTACATAAAGATAACCACAAGATTCCAATTTTCACTCACTTTTTTTTTTTTTTAGGATTAAAAACTTGTCCTTTCCTGCTTCTACTAATTAGTCTTTCACTCCTTGATGGCATGGGTTAAGAGTCTAAAGTAGCTTTAAATATAAATTTAACTGCTACTTCCTTTTTTACTCCATGCTAAACAGACCCAAAATTTTTTAGCTGGACATTTGAGGGCTCTTGGTGAGCTGATAGAGTGGTCTTGAAGATATGAAATTTGTTTCACTGTAAGCCCAGAGTTTAATAATTGCAATAATAACTGAAATAGTCTTGTGTCCTCCACAAAATCTAGGTGCTTCACACTGAGAGCTTCACCTGCGAAGAAAATATTTCTCCTTCATACAGACTTTTTGACTTTTCACTGCAGCTGCTCTCGGCCTCCAGACTCCTCGGGTGAGTAATCCTGGGCCCTTGGTATTCCCCAGCCGCCCGGATTGGGAGCGCCCAACCTTTCCTGCTTTGCCACATTTTCTGTTGGGAGAATCCCTCCCTGCTCTCAATATCCTGATGTCCCTGCAGGTTCAGTAGGGATCCTGTCTCTGGTAATTTCCACCGGGTTGGGACTCAGGTTCAAACCGGCTTTCCAGTTTTCCCCTTCCCTGGCCAGAGGATCCTCTCCTCCTCCAGGATCTGGGAATGGGGGTCTGTGTGTATCAACCACCAAGAAACTGGGCTGCAGCGCTGGGCTCTGAAGCCGACCAGTGTTCCCTGTTTGCAAGCTGGCCAGGGCCTGGTGTGTAGCAAAGCTCTGCTGTTCCACTCCTTGTTTAGATTCCCCCATCCAACTACAGTGTTAGATGGAGCCCTGAGTAAATGAATCTGCTTTGGGTGGTTGCTAATTAATTGGCTAATTATTAGGCTGACTGATGGTTTAGTTGATGATGCAGTGGTTGCTGGTAGCTTCATCATGTGGGTAAAAGCATCCTTCATGTGTTTCCTAGGGAATGGAGTGAATACAGGGCTGGGAACCAGGAGTTTCTTCTAGCTCTTCCTTTGCCCTGACCGGGTTTTGTGGCCCTTTGCCTCAGTTTCCCCAGCTGTGAGATGGAAGCGAGCATTCAGAGCTCGTTGGGGTGTTACGGGCATTAATTAGTTCCCGCTTGTTAAGGCTTATTTGAAAATGTAAAATGCAATTATCTGATTGCCCAAGTAACAGGCTGGTTTTCTGGTTGGCAGGATGGCCAGCGAATTGGTGAGTTACTTAACTAGCTTGGTTAATGACCTGGTGCCATTTACAGTGGGGAGAGAATGATGTTAGGACACTCCCTTTCAGCAATACGGTGCTAGGTGGGGTTTTTTTCCCCCCGCCTCCACTGAGACAATGAATGGTAGGGACACCCTTTATTTAACACGACAACTTTCAGATCGAAAATCGGCGCAAGGTTGAAGTATAATTTAGATTATACGGATTGAAATGGTTCCTCGGAATAGATTTCGGCCCGGATGGATCTCAGACCAGGCGAGTTTTCACACCGTTAACAGGCTGCCGGGGGGACAGGTTGGGATGGAAATAAGAGTGTGTGTGTCCCCTGTCTCCCCCCAAGCGGAGCCTGGTCCCCTTCCCCGGGGGGAGCGGGCGGGTCGGGCTCCCGGCGGCGGGACGGGCCCGGGGCCGCTCTCCGCGGTGCTGAAACCTCCGCCGGGCCTTGGCGGGGCGGCGTCCGCCCGATCCCGGGGTGACCGGCAACCGGTGACGGGGACACGGAGCTGTCACGGGACCGAGCTCCTCACCGGTGGCCAGAATGAAGGTCCCGTCCGGCTGCCGCGGAGCGTGACGCGAGGAGCGAGCGGAGTGGGGCTGTAGGGAACGAATGGAGGGGTTCTCCGGGACTTTTCACGTCGCGGCGTAAAAGAGCCCGTGGTCACGTCCGGAGAGACCCGTTGGCTGCAACCAGGCCACCGAGATACAAACAAAATCAAGTCAGAATTCAGGGCCATGAAAACGGTCAGAGGGCTGGAGCACCTCTCCTGTGAAGACAGGCTGAGAGAGTTGGGGTTGTTCAGCCTGGAGAAGAGAAGGCTGCGGGGAGATGACGTAGCCCCTTCCAATCCTTAAAGGGGGCTACAGGAGAGACGGGGAGGGACTGTGCATCAGGGAGTGGAGTGATAGGATAAGGGGTAATGGTTTTAAACTGAAAGAGGGTAAATTTAGATTAGATATTAGGAAGAAATTCTTTGCTGTGAGGGTGGTGAGACGCTGGAAGACGTTGCCCAGAGAAGCTGTGGCTGCCCCATCCCTGGAGGTGTTCAAGGCCGGGCTGGATGGGGCTTGGAGCAACCTGGTCTGGTGGGAGATGTCCCTGCCCAGGGCAGGGGGTTGGAACTGGATGGTCTTTAAGGTCCCTTCCAACCCAAACCATTCTGTGATTCTATGAGATTGTTGGGATGAACTGGCCCTGAGCTGGAGTTTTCACCCATCCCTACTTTTGCGTGAAAAGTAATTCCAGGACTTTCTCATTAGCTCCACAAGCCAGTGCTTCTTCAATCAGTGCAAATCTCTTGAGTTACGATGGAGACTTTAAGTACCAGCTGTTGGTAGGATCTGCCCAAACTTCTCATTATCAATCCCCATTTTCTGTTGCTTATGATTTTGTCAAATACTAAGCACACAATCTCAGATCTTGCAGGCTAGGTGTTTGCTTAGTTGAATGTTTACATTTATTAGCTAATTTATATCTTTTGGGAAAATATAATTTTAAACATATTGTCATCTTGTTTGTTTCTCTGAGCAGAACTCGCATCCTGTGCTCTGGATCACAGTGCTGGAATTTGATGAGGGCTGAGCTTTATTCAGGAGATCTTTAGCCTGTACCTCTGCTCCCAAGGAAAGATCACAACTATCTAAGCAACTCCGACAGGTGTTTGTCTAATCTGTCCTTAGAAACTCCTGGGAAATCATCCTCCTCTCTCTGGGCAAATCTATGGCAGTACTTACTCTTCTAATATTCTTCCCGTTGTCCAAATTAAATCTTTTTTTTGTTGCAGTTTAAGCTCATAACTTCTTTTGGTATCTGTCAGTGACACGGAAAAAGATTTATTCCTTCCCTCTTTCACCTGTTAGTAAACTGCTGCCATGTCTCCCCGCAATCTTTTTTTTTCCCCAACTAGACAATTCCAGTTCTTTTGATCTTCCATCTCATCTCCACAGACATCTGATCATTTGTTCCCCGCTCCCGAGGACTCAGAGTCCTGAGTAAATTTGCATGTTGCTTAAATTGCCCCCTGTGGAAAGCAGCCCACCAAAGGAGGCCTTTCTGGGATAGATTATAGTGGGAAGAGTAATTCACGTGTCTTGCAAAAGATGCTGCTGTTCATAATCCTATTGTGGTAGCTGCTTTTTTTTTTCCTGAAAAGCTTGACATAGTTGACTCATGGATGTGATTCATCATCACTCCAAGATACTTTTCTGCAAATCTGCTGCTTCCTAAATTGTGTTTGCACAGTCAATTATTCTTGTCAGTGTGGTGCCTGGTCTTTTTTTCTTTTGGTTTGGATTTGTCAGGGGGGCAGTATGTAGTTTTCTTACACGTTGGAAAAGCAAGCTAAGAATGTCTTCTTTCCTCTCTTCCACGGAGAAAAAAATATCACAATAGTATTAAAAGAGCATTTTTTTCACATCGGTCAGCGTTAGTGTGGTAAAGATCTGATATCTTCTGCCAGGCATCTCTCTTTAGATTCCTTATAGGCAAGTCTTTGGTTACAAACATTTTAAATAGTATTCCCGTTGTCTTTGCTGCTCAATCTGGATGTGCTCAGGAATGGAGCAGACTGAAAGAGGTTTGTCCATGTGGCCTCTGCCTCTTTGCTTACTCGAACCTGCAGCAACATGCAGGTTGGATGAATCGCTTTGCCCCTGTAGTAATTCACTAATTTTTAGGGTTGTGCTTCCCTCTGCTTTATCTTGAGGTGTGGCTCCGAGTCACAGGTGTCGTTGCTGACTGGGAAGTGTGGTGCTTGCACAGAGTGAGCTGAGTGCACTGAAAACGTAAAGGGTTTCCAAAATCAGACGCCTTTGGATCTCCGTTCCCGGGTGCCCCAGTGTTGTGTCTCTAGAATGGAGGTAACAAGTCCCATTTTTGGAAGATAAGAAGTCTCCCCGCAATCTAAAAGCGCTCGATCACTCATATGATTGAACACCAGAAAAAAACCCACAGGAGAAAGAAATGTACAGTTTTGTGTTCAGGAGAAGGTTTGGGTGGTGAACACAGTGCATAACACCTAACTGAACAAAGACAAAATGAAATAAGCGCAGGGTGGCTTATTAAGGGAACACCACACTAAACCCTGGATTAAGGAGTCATTTCCTTGGAAATATAGTTGAGATTGTGTAATTGAAGCTGCTAATATAATGCAATGTGTATTTAGGGGCTTTAACACTACAAGGCAGTTTTAATTCTGGCATTGCATCCTTTTGGTTCCTTGGCTTTGCACTTCAGGCAGGATCTGTTAATGCTGTAGGCAGCGATGTGTGTGTGCATAGTGGAGGAGACACTGCATTTAGTTGCCAGAAAAACTAATTTGGACTCCACTGGAGCTGTGAAATGCTGCTTACCCTCTCGTATTATGGGAATATCTGGGGAATGGGGAGGGTAAAGTCTTCAGGAAACCCTGTGTGGTTTATTATTTTTCAAATTTTGACAGAAGAAAAGGTGAATTGAAATGCAATCTTTGAATAACACAAAAAGGGAGAAATGTTTTAGTGCTCTTGTCACGCACCCCCTCCTTCCCCTTCCCCTTCTTCCTGTTCTGGAGCTGATTTAGGGCTGGTTGGATACATTCACATGGTGCAAATGACCCACTGCCAGCCAAAAAAAAAAAAAAAAGTTCTAATTTTCCCTTCTTCCCAGACATCAGCTCCACTGTGGGGTCCTGCTGGTAGCTGTGATGATGCGTCACAAGCTTGGTGGAGTCTGTTTCTCACCCACAATAGAAAATGCCTTTTTCTAAATACAAGCTGAGGGAATATGTTTTTCTCATGAGCCCTTTGTGAGCTGAGGGCTAATGAGTTTGGGCTGGTGGGATCCTCTGTAACGTGTTGATGGCTGCTGAAGATAAGCAGTGTGGTACGGCTGATCTCAGCACTGGGGGAGTCGTGAAGTGAGACGGGAGCAAAGTGAGAGGGGGGAGGCAAGGAGGAAGGGGTTTGGGGAAAAACTGAGAAGAGATGAGGAGGAAAAGGAGCAGAAGCACAGCTGATGTTATTCAGGTCACTAATGATAGCACTGACTAATCTAAATGCTCGCCATTGGCACACAAAGCTGTGATCGAGCTCCTCCCTATTTTCAGCAGGAATAGAAGACGTAGGACAAGAAGATCTCTGGACTTTGGGAGCACCAAAACAGGAGGGGGATGGTGTATATTGCTTTTCACATTTTACAGAAGCCCATGTGATCTCCCATAATGCCAAGAACAAGTTAAGTCTCACTAATCTGCTTGCTGGAGTGAACGCAAGGACATGTTTGATTGAGCTTGACAGGCGTGACCCTGGCTCTTCCTTGAGAGGCAACCATGGCTGAACGGCTGGGCCGTACCGGGACAACACAGCCAAGGAAGCCATGGGAAATGCTCTTACCACTTCGGAGGGGAATTTGCATCCCCCTCCAGACAGATTTTACCAATATCCTAGCTGTATTTTCATCTGTGTAGTCCCTACTACTCTGTGCACTGGAAGTGGCCGTGCAGTCATCTCCTTTCATCTTCCCCAAGTTCTTTCCTCAGCTGTGCTCACCCAGGAACCATCTGCCCCTTCTTTATTCCTCGTCTTAGTTTTCTCTGCCTCTGTACAGTTTGGTTTATTGTAACTAAAGGGCTTTCCCATGCAAGTAGGCATTTGAAAATAGCCTTCATAATGCTCTGAAATGTTTCAAGTGAACATTTTTCCTTTTTGATTGTGTTTGCTGTCTGTACAACACGTAATAGGAAGTATTGATTGTGATGACCTGCATGACTCCCTGATGAACAGAGATGGTCAAAAAACTTCAAAGAAAAGCAGAAATAACATTGCTGCCTTCATGGGAATATTCCCACTCTCCCAACAGCTCTACTTGTGAAGTCTGTCCGTGTATCAGTCCATGGTGTTGGTTGTGCAAGAGGAAGCTGTCTCATTGCTATGAGGTGCTCAGGTCTCTCCCCATTTGTTTGTTCCATGAGTTCGTGGTCCCTTGCTCTCCTCCCTGCGTTGCCCTGAAAGAAGCCAAGACAGTGTCCCTAATGCATGAGCGTGGAGAGATCTGTTCTTTGAAAAGCCTCTGAATGTTTCACCTCTTTTCAGAGAATTCTTGGTCATCTAAATTCAATATCAATGTTGTAATCGGCATTAAGTGTGTTTTAAAAGCCATGGAAACTTTTGTCCTGATTCTGCCGGATGTTTGGTCTCCTGTGCTGAAGGGTGATTATACAGCTGGAGATTGGGTCCTGTGTTTGAATAAGAAGGTCTTTATTCCAGGAGAAGTACTATTTACATCTTCTTTCCGGAAAAACGATACCCCCATCTGGTAATGGGAACTGTTGGTGAAGATGGCCATGTTGATTTGGCAACTACAATGAAGTGGTGAGGCTGGGCTGTGTGTTTTGTGCCTCAGAAAGTCCAGATTTTTTCAGTTGGCAGTCACAGACGTGTGCTGAGAACATGGTTGCCAGGCCAAGCTGGAGAGAAAGCAAGCTTTTAAAAACCTCTTAACGGAGGCGACTTCTTTTTGTGCCTACAAATATGGCCACTTCCAGCTTTCCATTTGGATCCCAGAGTTGCAAAGTGGCATTTGTCCACCAGAGGGCATGTGGGCCATTTTCTCCTCCTGAGCACACAAAAAAGGGAAAGAGAAAGGCTTCCAAAAGGAAATGCCCTTCCAAAATGGGACCCTTGGCCGTTGCCATTGCAGCTGGGATGCCCTGGATCGGTGCAATGGGCAACCGAGCCGGCAGCACTAGGGCTGATGTGACTCCATGCTACTGTCACAGAGTCATGGTGGGTTCTGCCTGTATGAAGGGTTAAATGTAAGTCTTTATGGTGCCATGACTTTATGGTTCCCCAGACTTGCATTTCAGACCCCTGTACGTACGTACATGTGTATATGCATGATGAGAGAGAGAGATACACGCACACACGTGCACGCGCACACGCCCACATTTGCTCACGCAAGTAGCTGTATCCACACAGGTCCACTCTGCAGCTTGCAAAGTAAATTAGACTTAAATGACTCTTTGGAAACAAAATAAATCAAATAGCATAATAGTACCATCTTTTTATCTCATTTGTTCCCATACAATTAGTAGTTTTACTGCCATGTTGTGACAGGTGACTGTGTTTGACCTTTGCCGCTTGGGTGGTTGGCTGGTGCTCAAACTAATGAAGACCCTTAATGGATTGGCTTTTGTGAGGCTGTGAGCGGTGGGGTTAAAGAGAAAATGGTGCCTTAGACAGAGTCCAGAGAAGATCCTTCAATTAAACCTGAAGTCTATTAGCAAAGAAATATTGAGGAGGTTGAGAGTTAGCAATGATTTAACCAGCAAGTCTTCCTTGTGAGTCGTTAAAATTAAAAAAAAAAAGAAAATCTCCCCTGGTTATTTATTGTTGAGCGTGTGGTTGGACTCCCATCCTCTTGGGTGAGAGGGTGGGAGCAGAGCCATTGGTTTGGAGAGGCTGGGGCTACAGTCCCAAGTTTGTTAGCCCCTTGGCTCCCACACAGTCGAGCTTGCCTTGGACTGAGAGGGAGGAAAAATGAAGCAGTAGCAGGAACAAATGAAAAGTGATGTTGGGGAAGATAAAACCAGATCTCTGGGATAAACAAGACTTTTTGGAACCTAATTGTTTTTCATGATGTAAATAAATTACTATGAAAGAAAAGGAGAACCGGCAGCTTCTGGGCAATGAGTCAGAGGGCAGTGCCGAGCTGCAGAGCGTGAGTAATAAAGAGGAGTGGAGGGAGACCGATGGGGAGGGTGGTGCAGGACAGAGCAGCACAAATGGACACGAGAAGGAGTGTGTCAAGGGGAGCCAAGGGATGGCCGAGCTTGTGAGAGCGCTGGAAGGGCCAGGCCTGATTACAGCAAAGGGCCATGGGGCCATTCTCCTGCTGTGTTAGACGCTCCAACAAAAATCCCGCACGTGGCAGATACAGCCTGCCTGCTGCTCCACGGGATCTCCTCCTGCCCCCCATGGCTAATGAGATGGCTCCTGTCCCTTTCTGTTAGCTTCAGTGTCAGAACCTGAGCGTTTGCCATTCCCCCCAGGCAAGGCTTCCTCCCTTTTGTTTTCAAGAGTCGCTTAACTTCCAGCCGGAGCATCCTCTTGCAGCAGGGTCCGTGGTCTTGAGCAGGGCTGGGGCTGCCTCTGCCCCTCGCTGGTCCCTTGGGTGATACAGATGAGAAGGTGGGAGATAGGAAGGACCTGATGAGGGAAGCATGAAGCTGACTGTGCTGGGTGGAGAGACCTGCCTTCCCACTAGTCCACCAACATCTAGATTCTTCTGGGGTGTCCTAGAGATAGCCGGCATAGCTGTGGCTTCCATCCCCACGCGCAATGTAGTAAACCTCAAATAATTCAGAGTGTCAGCCAGACAAAGTTTGAGATGGGACAGGGAGAGCAGGGAATGGTGTCCTGGGACCTGACATGCCTTCTTCACACTGGCCCGTGCTGTAGACTCATTCAGCATCTTGGCACCTACCTCTTTCTTCTCTTCCCTGGCCTATACGCTTGTAGATAGACCACGTTGGGAGAAAGCAGTTTGCTCCAAGCAAGTGTGCTTGCTCCAAGCAAGTTTATTTGCTCTGTGCTTTTACCCCTTTACTTCTGGGTGATATTTTTTTGAACACGCAATATTTTTTACAGTTATTTCTGTCCCTGCTTCTTCTTTCCAGACCAAAGGCCTTTCCTGATGGAACCACAGGTGTCTCCAGGTTGGAGCTGAGCAGTCAGGCTTGGATTGGAACTACACCCAGCACCGGACCGAACTTCACACTCCCTCTTACTGAGGTATGGAACACCTTTTGGAGGTAATAAGTGAAGAAAAGTGAAAAACAAGGAAAAAAGACAAGATGCCTCAATGGGCAGGAAACTGGACTCTCTTTAGAGCCTCTGGTTGTGCCCCAGAGAGGTGAAGGCAACAAAGTTGGAGGGACCTAGACCCAAATTGCTTGCTGCTTACATGGAGGAAACTGGATTTGCCAGGTCCACAGCCTTTTCTAGCTGTAGGAAAAGGAGCTGTTTCACTCCACTTCATCTGAGTCATCACACAGCTTTGAAACATCTCAAATGTAGTATCCAGCTGTTCCTCTTCCTGGGTCATCCCACCTCAACACCCTCAGACAGGACTCCAAAATGGAACACCGTGCTCCAAAGGCCCTCAAGCACCATGGCAGACCTTCAGAGCTGGACTCAAGGACTGCCCTAGTCTTCATTCCTTCTTCCTCTCTTTATCTATCTCTCTGTCTAATCTTTCACTCCTTCCCCATGTAGCAATTCCTTCCTTTCAGTCAAACAGTCCCTCTTTCTCTCTTTTTCTTTTCTCTCACTCTCAGACATGTGCCTGCCCCCCCTCCTGCCTCCCCCTACTTTGGGGATAATTTAACATGTTACACACTAACTTTCCAGTAATGGCACTCCGGCTTTTTGAAATTCTGCTTCCCTGTTTTATGGCTGGGCCTCTAATGGTTATCTCGCAGCCCTGCCTCTGGCAATCATGTAAGGAATAAATAGAAGCTGACACAGTAATTTACTTAAATCTTCTCCACACTTTTGCAGCATTTTCCTCCAGAGGATACCCCCGAAACAACAATTATTTGAAATGTCACGCGTTCCTGCCCCTAGGCTACCGACAAATGAACATTAAATCTATTAACAACAAAAAAAATTAAATGTTTACTTTTCCGCGAAGGTAAAGGAGAAGCTGGAGAGAGGGAGGGATGTCTCCAATAAATTTCTTCTCAATAATAAAGAGGTGTAGTTAATGTTCTCTCTAAGCAGAGTCAGCTTGCAGCCCACATCCTACGAGGACAGGGATGTGATGCCACAGTACTGCCACGCAGCCTTGCCAGGGCAGCTCCAATAGCCTCATTTTTCCAGGCCAGGGAGCTCAGTTCTAGGTTGGTATTTTTGCAGATTAAACAAGATGCGTAGTGGGCCAGAAGCTGTCAACAGGGTGGTCCCAGCTCTCAGCCCATCTGTCTGCTCATGCATGCTATGGGGACTGGAGCAGTGGGAGAAGCAGCACTGCCACCTTGGCAAAGGGGGGCTACAGGAGAGATGGGGAGGGACTCTTTATGAGGGAGTGGAGCGATGGGAAGAGGGGTAACGGTTTTAAACTGAAAGAGGGGAGATTTAGATTAGATATTGGGAAGAAATTCTTTGCTGTGAGGGTGGTGAGACACTGGAAGAAGTTGCCCAGAGAAGCTGTGGCTGCCCCATCCCTGGAGGGGTTCAAGGCCAGGTTGGATGGGGCTTTGAGCAACCTGGTTTGGTGGGAGGTGTCCCTGCCCAGGGCAGGGGGGTTGGAACTGTATGATCTCTAAGGTCCCTTCCAACCCAAACCATTCTATGATTGATTCTATGAAAGAGAAGTTGAGTGTAGCTCATCTGTTTTACAGAAAGGAAAACGCAGCATTTTGGAGCTCTGCCCCAACATCGTGTAGAAAGTCTAAGCTGGAGGTAAGTCCCAGCTCCTTCTCTTTTCTGTCCTATGCTCCTGCTCTTTCCCTCAACTTTGCTAAACATAGGTAGTGGGTGTGGAACCACATGAAGGTGGACTCAGCCCTGCACATGGGTCCTGGTGGAAGATGGTGGGAATATAGAGATTCATTTGCATCCACTTGCTGTGGATGGAAGTTCCCATGAGGATCTGGGCAAAACAGGCTTAGGGAACAATTTTCCATTCTACAGATGGGGAAGTTCAGCTCCAGAGCAGGTTAGAGGATCATCAAGATACAGTAGCAGAAATGGAAAGGAGAATCTCAACTCTACCCCAATCACTTCGTACTGTCTTGAAAAGACTGTCCCGCTGCTTGAACTTCCCAAGTTATGGCAACTTTGGAAAATGTTGCCTGTCCATTGATTCAGCGTGAGACCCTCTTGGGAGCCATTGTGTTTTTATAGCCAGGAATCCAGCCCTTTGACTTTGAAATCCTCTGCCTATCTGAGTTCAGTGAGTGGTTGGGATTTAAAGGAACTAAAAGGAGCATGAGTCTTTTGTAAATGAACTTGTGAAGGAAAATTTCTCATCTTGTGTTGAATGCTTCAGACCCCACAGAGAAATGTGCTCCTCTGTTCTTCATTTTCCCTTCTTTTCAGCAAAAGAACCTTGGGTGTAGACCTGAAACACCTTGGAGAGAGCAGGTCCTCTGACACGCTGTATGAACCAATCATTGATATGGAATGAGAACAGAGAGCTGATATCCACCCTTTGAAGCAAGACACATGAATATCTGACCAGCCTCCTACTCCTTCATGCAAAATGGCCTGGCACTTTGTTGTCACCGTGGTTCACTGTATGACCAGGTAAGTATTCTAGGATGTGTCTCTTGTTTCCAGTAGGCTGGGACTCCACTTCCTTGGCATTGGTTCTGACCCTCAGAGCCAGATAGTGGAGGAGACTTCCAATAGGTATTACTGTCCCTGTCCTAATCCATTTCTTCACTAGTGTTCTGTGTAAATGGTCATAGTCCACCTACTAAGGTGGTTGATGATACATGGATGCATAGTCAGGCATCTACAATGCTAGGCTGCTCTTGAACTAGGATCACTTTCTCCTAGTGGGAGATAGTGCTCCTGGGATGGTGTCTGCTTGGGAGAAGGCCCTCCAAGGTAGCTCTTGGAGTCCTGCTACACAGGCCTGTGCCCTCACAGGACAGTTTATAGAGCCAGGACATTCAGAGATGGGGACAGGGCTTCTGAGTCCTATGGTCCTCCTTGACGTTTTGCTACCTGCCATGATTCTTTAAGGAACATGAGGAAAGATCATCTTCCAAGTGTGCAATATGTGTGTGTCTGGAAGGGAGTGAGTTTGTTCTCTCCCAACAATCCTGTTGCCATTTGAGGCTGTTTCGGAAGAGGAAATGAGCTCATCCAAGGAATCGGACTTTAGCTCTGGAGGAACAACTTCTTTGGACTCCTCTCAGGCCTGGAGCAAATTCTTTGCCCATTGTCTTGCACGGCCAAGACTCTGCATGGAGATCGTGTCCTTTCTCATCCATAGAGAAGGGTTTGTGTGGGGCTTTTCTGGGTGTTTCCCTTTTATTTCTGAAACAATTTGTCCCTTTGGTGGAAAGGGTTGTCTTCTTCCCCACTCCAGATCCAGCTAAGTCCCTGCGCTTTAATGATGCATGAAGAGCAAGGTAGATGTTACATCCATGATCAGACGGCTCCACAGCATATGTACTCCATATGGGAAACCACACAGCTAACGATGTACAAAGTCCAGGCTTCTGACTTAGTCTCGTTGCAGATCTCAAAGTGTGCTGTTGATTCTGGGGTACATACTGCAGGTGAAGCCCATCTCAGGATTGCAACGGATTGATTTAAATACTTCCACTGCCAGCCAAAAGTCTAAGCACCATAGCATGTTTATGAGTTATCCTAGTGCATAGAAACACAATTATGCGGACTAATGTATTGGGATGGGCTCTGAGATAGTTTATGGTATCAATACAAATCAGTGTCTGCCATTGTAAATGGGAGGGCCTCAAATAACCATTATCCTATTGCTAACAAAAAAAAAAAAAGGAAGCAGGAAATTGGGAAGAGGATTCAACAAACTACTTTGCATTAAGTTTTATTAAACTTCCTCCTGTAATGTCTCCACTTTGATCTCTTCTCTGCCCATATTCAGATCCCAGCTCCTGATTTCCACCAAGGAAGGTATGCAGGGAAGCTGGGTGCCTGCACTTAACTTTTTTTTTCCCC
>VXAK01015992.1:268506-289463 GCA_013399435.1 Arenaria interpres | reverse complement strand
GGGTCCTTCTCTTTATTTTTTTTTTCCCCTTTTTTTTTTTTTTTTTTTTTTAAGCTTTGTAGCTCGTTCTTGTGCTCTCAATTCCGGATAATGCTGGATCCCTTTTATCCAGCCCCTCCTCTTGCCCTTTCAAGTGAAAAGAAGACTCCTGTGCCCCCCCATCAAAGTTAAAGGGAGGCTTTAGAGGGGAAGGCTCAGCACGCTGGGGCTCTTGAGCCTGTGTTTAATCTCTTTTCCCGTTCCTGTGTGCCTCTGTGGCTTCCCTGCCAGTTTCTTTGTTGCCGAGTTTCTCATTTCCTTTTATTTGTGTGTGCGGGAGGTTGCCAGGCTCGCTGGAATGCAGCTGAAGTCATCTTGGGGTTGGGGGGGGGACATGCCTCGGCCCCCCACCCCGGGTCATACATGACCTGCCTGCCACCCCCCCTGCTCACACACCCCGGGCAGGCTGGGAGGCAGCGGGGCAGAAGAGGTGGTACCCACCTTTGCTGCTGCAGGGGATGGAGGAGGATGGACATCAGGGGGAAAGGGACTGAGATAGAGCTCGCCTTGACCTCTGGGCTGCTGTCCTGCCTGGGGGAGGAGAGCAGAGATGGCTCTGCAGACTTTTAGACGTGGTCTGTCTCTGTTCTTGTCTAACCTCGGCTGACCTCAGTGCGGTGTCCTGACTCCCGACCACTGCTCCGCCGAGTGACACTGGGCTGAAGGTGTGGCCTTTGGCCGTACGCTGGGATTTGCTCCCAGGGACAATACGGGCTGTATTAGGGGCCAGAGGGAGAGGGTTTCGATTGAACTGGTCCGCGGGGAACTGTGAATTTTGCTCCAGAGGTGGACATGGCTCTGAGGATTTGCGTTGGTTTAACAAACGTCAACGGAGACTGAGTTTGCGTTCATGCTGTTTGCCGTTCCTTCGATGTGAAGGCACTTCAGTGGAGGACCCGTCTCTCAGGGAACCTGTTCAGGGGGTGTCCTGGATGGAATGAGCGCAGATTCACTGATGCAGTTTGTCTCAGCTTTCCTTACATCCTATCCATCCCACCAGAATGGAGGGGCAGGTGGCATTGCCAAGATTTTCAACCCTCTTAGGCAATTTGAGTCTGATTTGGCACGTGGGGTTACCATTCATTTCTCCCTGAAGCAATCTTGGGGAACTGTAATTCTGACAGCATCCCATAAAATCAGTCAGTGTTAATAACCTACGTGCTGGATTGTGGAAAGCAAAGAACAGGGAAAAAGATGGGACCTTGACAAAACTGGATAACTTAGGAACAGCCACATTTGTTGGAGGATGCTCCACATCCTCTAGAAGTTCCCTGTGCTTCCCAGGGTGGATATCTGCTGGTCCAGCTGTTGACACTAGAGATAGACCTGGACCCAGTAAAGGAACAATCTCTTTCAGGTTTCCTGGTCCTTGCTGAGTTTCCTCTGAATTCCTGGTAAAGCTTGGCAAAGGTTTTTGTCAGGGCTCCAAGTACATTGAGAGACCTTAATTATCCTGACTAGTCTCACCTGGGACCTCCGCCCATGGGCCCAGGGGTCTATTTAAGCTTGTCCCTGGGGCCACAAACAGCCGCTCCTCCCAACATCACACAGTCAGAGACTGAAGGCCTAGGGGCAAGCTTAAATAGACCTCAATGTATGTCTTGGCTTCTCAGATGGACCTTGGTTGTGCCTTGTCACCATGGTATGTGATCTGCTGAAACTGGGGGTTCCTCACTAGAGGAGGGTTCCCAATGGAAAGGAGAGCAAAGCTGTGGGATGTTTTTTCTTAGGATGGGTCTGGAGTGTCCACATGTCGGGGTTTGCTGTGTAGTCATCTGCAGGAGTCCTGGTTGGGGCCGTCCCATCGTGCAGAGCTGAGAAAAGTTGAGTTTTGATGCTATTTTCTGCTCGTGGGCACTGAGAGCAACAGTGATGATAACAGTCTTGTCCTGGCGTGGCCTCCAGCAACAAGCATGTTCCTTTTTACTTCTTTTGAAGGCCTGGCTGGGGAACACAAAGCTTACGGTCCTGCAGTGCTTTAGTATTTCTATATTGTTCTCCTTTGATCTGCTTTCTCCTTGTTTCCTTTGTATCAGACAAATTCTGTGGGAGAAAGGTGGTCTTTCCAAGTGGTGTTTATGCAGAGACTCCGTAAGGATGTTTTTATCACACTGCTTCAGGAGAGAAATCCTGAGAGGGATCTCAGGCCGGACTAACCCATAGACTAGGACAGGCCCACTGAAGTATTGCTTGGTTGTGGGGTTGGTTTGTTTGTTGTTTTTTTTTTAATGGCAAATTTAATTTTTTCTTTTTTATTAGGTCTTCCAGAAATCCACTGAAAAGGTTTTTGACCTGAGAAAAACATCTTCTGGAAAAAGGGGAGAAGGGAGGGCTTGATGATTTGAGAGAATTGTGAAACTGAGTGGGAGAATTTCTGGGAACTAGTTTCAAACCCCTATAGATAAATGTACACCACAGGTGGGTCAAGACGGGTAGCTAGACACTCCCTGCTATATGTGGGTATCTATGCATAAAGGAATCAATGTACACATTTTAAAATGTGTTTTCCCCACCTTTTGATTTTTTGTTCTTACAAGAGCAATGGGGGCTGCTGATAGGTTATTTTTGCTGGTCCTGCTTTGTAAGGGGAAAAAAAAATATGTTACCTGGCTTCTTGAAGCCTCAACAAATCTCTCTTCTGTGGCTGCCAGTGGTGACTGTCGTACTGCACCGACAGTTGGGCTTGTGGGCCCTCTGGCTACCATCCAGCAGGTCCCTGCAGCCGCTGGTATCTGCCAAATGTCCCTGCTGCTTTGTTCAAGGAGCGTTTGTGCTGCCATTGTCTCCTGTTCCCTCTGGACCGGGTTGTGCAACTCCTGAGTTTGTGCAGTATCTGCCTGGATGTGATTGTTTTGGCTTTGCACCTAGAACAGACTGTGAAACCCCAAAACTCCTGCAGGAGACTCAGAGATTGCATCACGTATCGAGGGCCATGAAAATGCTCCGAGGGCTGGAGCCCCTCTGCTGTGAGGACAGGCTGAGAGAGTTGGGGTTGTTCAGCCTGGAGAAGAGAAGGCTCCGGGGAGACCTTAGAGCCCCTTCCAGTCCCTAAAGGGGCTCCAGGAGAGATGGGGAGGGACTCTTGATCAGGGAGTGGAGTGATGGGAAGAGGGGTAACGGTTTTAAACCAAAAGAGAGGAGATTTAGATTAGATATTGGGAAGAAATTCTTTGCTGTGAGGGTGGTGAGACGCTGGAAGAGGTTGCCCAGAGAAGCTGTGGCTGCCCCATCCCTGGAGGGGTTCAAGGCCAGGCTGGATGGGGCTTGGAGCAACCTGGTCTGGTGGGAGGTGTCCCTGCCCAGGGCAGGGGGGTTGGAACTGGATGGCCTTTAAGGTCCCTTCCAACTCTAACCATTCTGTGATTCTATAAGACTCACCGGTGGATATATCACAGCGAGCAGGAAGAGTCTCACTTGCTGTAAATACCCTTCTACCCTTTGTTCTGGTGGTGCTGTTTCAACCCAGTGGTTTAAGTATCTTTGCAGAGAAGCTTCCACACTTGAATATTACTTTTTTTCTCCATTCTCCTGTGAGGGCAGGGTACTTCCTCCCTGTATATATGGCTATTCCTGAATCGCTTTTATGAAGGATTCCTCCAAAGCTTCCAGTACTTCTTAAAATGAAAAATGTGTTTCTTAACTAAGATATTGTGCAGAAAGCTTCTGATAAAGCCAGTGTCTTATTCCTGTGTTAGTAACACTTTTATTCAAGCATTTAGCAATGTTTCAGCTTTTACGATATCCACTCTCTATTTTTTCATATTTTATCAACCTCAAACCTTTTCATTCTTGGTTTTCTTCACCAGGATGAAGTGCTATAGGCTGGCAGAGCAGAAGGGAAGCACATCATCTAACCGCTCTGACTCTCCCCTGCTGCTGCTTGGCATCCACACATACTGCGTATTGCAAGAGAAAAGCCAGACCTGGAAGCAATCTGCTGAGGGTTTCAGATTCTCTCTGCTCCTCTCTTCCAGTCCATTAGACCAGAAAGGGAATGGCAGTCAACAAGTTTTTCATCTGGAAGTGTAGTCCTGGGATTTCCCTAGATTTTTACCCCAGCTTGAGCTGAAGACCTGTTTCCAGCTATCAGTCAGTCTTGGCTCACCCTCTCTTCTGGTTTTTCAGAGCTCATTTCTACCCCTCTTCCTTCGCACCCGTTCAGGATGTGGCCCCAACCCTGTCTGGGCACAACGTGGTCCTAATCTGTGACATAATTATTCCTTGAAAAGGGAGGATTTTTTGCAGGGGATTGGCCTGGGCCTACTTCTCATCAATATTTGTATCAGTGATTTTGGTAAGAAAATGGAAACCAACCAGAGATAATCTGCAGGAGGTAGTAAGCTGGAAGAAGGTTGCAAGTCCTTTGGAGGGCAGGGTTGTAACTCAAAATAGCTTGATATGCTGGAGAAACAAACTAAATTTAGGCAAGTAATATTGAGTAGATGGAAAGGCTGTGTGTGACTCGGGAATGGAGGGACCGGTGCGCTGCCTGGGAGGTGCTGGGAAGGGAGGGCAGGTCTCAAACTGAGTGTGAGTCAGGAATATGTTTGAGTCTGGAGTATGTAAACGCCAGGGTCACTGCTGAGGCACAAGAGGTCCCTGCAGCTCTCTGGCATACCACGGTGGAGTTTTGTCCAGTGTTGAAGGCTGCATTTCCATGGCGTGTTGATCTGTTGGAGAGTGTCCATAGAGAAGACCAAGGAAGAAGCACAGAGCTGGAATCCAGGGCCTGTGAGGAGAGGTTAAGGGATCCATTTATGGGATAGTAGAGGAGAAGACTATGGGTGTGAAATGCTCACTTTCCCAATGGATAAATGAATGATATTGAGAAGCAGGTAAACAACCATTTTCTGTGCCCACCTGCTTAAGAAGCAGAAAGAAACAGGTATCCCTTAGAATGGAGGGAGACCATGTAGTAATAGCTCTTGCTGACTCACAGAGCATGGAAACACCAGGAGAGATTGCCATGTACCTGCTGGGGTCTTGGCTGGAGGTGTTTCAGAATATACATCACCTGAGGGTGGTCTTGGGTGTATTTGTCACAACAGGGAGGTGCCTGGGCCAGTGCATTGCTTTTTCCCAGCCAACATTTATGCATTTTTATCCATCCTTCTCATCTGCCTAAAAGCTGACAGGGCAGTGGGAACTTCAAAGGCGTTGGTACTTTGAGGTTTTTCCTTTTTCCCCAGTGGAAAACCTCCAGAATCAATGAAAACACATAACACATGCTGTGTATTCCCCCAACAGAAAGCAAAGCTGGCTATCTAGCTGATGCAAAATGCTTTGAAATTTCCTGGTTGGAAGATGATTGATTATCAAACAACTATTACAGAGTGAAACGGAGATCACAGCTCCTCTCTGGTGCTGGAAAAAAGAAGGGGAGGGATCCTTTGGGACGGGCATCCCCTGCGGAGAGGCAGTGCAGAAAGCACATGGCTTTTTCAGTAGCCACCAGCTCCTGCGTTCCAGCCCGTGCCCCCCTCTCTCTCTCTCTGCATCCCTGGCATGCGTGTGGCTCGTTAGCAGCAGCCTGGCAATCGGGAGAACCCGCTATGGCAGCAGCTGCTTTTCCGGAGCCGTCCCACGTGCAGTGCAGCACGGGGGGCTCTTTGCCAAGGTGGGACACCCCCTGCAGCTGGCCGAGATGGAGCCTGTGGGAGAGGGGGTGGTGGGTTGGTCCTCACCAAAAGCAACCGGCTGGAGCAAACTTTGCTTCCTCGTGAAGCGCTTCCACCTTGCTCTCCTGCCCGCCCAGCGGGTCACCCTGCTCCCTGATGTATACGCAGCCAAGTACCAGGGAGCAGATGGAGGAAGAGCCATCTGGCTTCTACCGAGCTCATTCCCAGGTTGGAGCTGGGGGAGCGGCTGGAACAAAGGATGGCATTGCCTGGGAGCGCCTGGACTAGGGAGTTTGTGAGTGCTGTAGGAGTCTTAACCTTCGGGTCTGCCAAGCTCCTTGGCTTCCCAGAGGCAGGTTTCCTAAGCTGGAGCGCTCGCATGTGTTCCCCAATAGCCAAGCCACGGACTCCAGCCACCTCTCTGTGGTTAAGGAACTTCTGCTGGACTCACAACCCACTTTCCCCTCCTCAGCCCATACTGCTGCCCTTGTGGTGGGACCATATGGACCACAGTCATGGTCAGGACACCCTGGCTTTCTTTGACATCCCTCACACAGCCAGACCCGGTGGGTACCAGCTGAGATTTTCCCGGTGCAGGTTCTGCTTCGTTCCAGGCTAGCTCAACACAGCCGGGCTGCGTGGGGCTAGTCACCAGGGAACAGGGGCTGGCAGAGATGAATCGAGGATGTGAACAGTTCCCTTGGTGCCCTTTTCCCTCAGTCTTGTTTCCCTCTCAGCAGGGGGAAGCAGTCTCTGCGCGGTCCTCTGCCGATTGCATCGGGGAAAGTCATTAAAAAGAATTAAAAAGGAAACAGAGAGAGTGAAGAGGGGGAAAAAGAAATAACTGAACAGCCCCAAAGAGTTGCAAACTCAAACAAAAGAACAACAGGATCTTCCTGCTCAAGGGCCTAGGTCTGCCCTTGCCTGGCAGCAAAGGGCAGCAACGCTCCGGTGGTTTACTGGGAGAAGGGAGGAAGTGGTGACACGGGTTGTGGGGCTGGTTATGGAAGCTGTCATCTGATTGTTCAGACAGGCAAAAAAAAAAAAAGAAATATATATATATACAGGAGTAAATTAATTAAAAGGATTGACTCATCCATCTGCTGAAATAGGCAATGGTTCTGTATCCTGGCTTTTGGAGAGGGGAAGGTGTATAAGGTACCTGTCCCAGGGGAGAAGGGACTCCCCTCCCCTTTGCTCTGGGGAATTATCAGCCTCTAGTTAGGAAATGCTCTAGCTGGGGAGTAAAAAAGTGGGATGGAGCTTCTGTTTCCTCCGGTGCTGCCTCCAGGGAGGGTTAGAGCTCCAAGGGTGTGGATGCGTGTCTGGGAAGATCTGGTTTATAACCCAAATTTGGTACTGTAAAGGTTTTCGCAAAATAATTGCCTGAATTTTAAGTCTGTTTTGAGATGCAAAAGTCTGGGCTCTTTCAGATTTCAGCCACTCATTTGGTCTGAATCATGGCTGGAGATGGGCAGTCATCTTTAAAAGGCTCCATCTTTGAGTTCTGGATGAAAGCTTGCAACCTGGAGTCTGTAAAACACTGTGTAGGATTGTCCCAGGATCCTCATGATCTTTCCTTCCTTCCTTCCTTCCTTCCTTCCTTCCTTCAGGTTCTGCTTCAACACCAGCCTGTACCTACCTGTACATGTCTTTTTAGGACTCGGAGGCAAAGGCAGAAACTTTAAGGTAGCAGTGAGGTAATTTTCACTACAGTGGGAGCAGCCTGCAAGCTGGTAATGGAGATGGTGATGGGAGAGCATGGCAGAGCACCGGCTCTGAAGATTAGCTGTATAGTCTCATTCTGAAGTCCTATGGACCACTCTTGCCTGGATTTGACACAGTCTTGGGTTCAGGTTCCTTCTCAAACCATCATAGAAACAGCAGCATCTCCCCTGGATTTATTGGGATGGGATCTGGGCTGGGGCTTTGAGCAACCTGGTCTGGTGGGAGGTGTCCCTGCCCAGGGCAGGGGGTTGGAACTGGATGGTCTTGAAGGTCCCTTCCAACTCTAACTATTCTATGATTCTGTGATTTCGGCCTGTTGGAGCTCTGCTTCAAATGGGTTGGATTTTCTCACCCAAATATTGGCCCCGGGAAAGTTCCTGGACCATTAGCCCTCCTTGCCCGCGTTTCACTAAGGGAGTTTGCGCGTTCCTGTGCGTTGGTTACCAAGACTTGGGCTACGACCGTCACAGTAATCCTTAAATCCGGCATGGTGGCTCCCCACGAGCATCGTGGATGTGCTCGTTTGCATCTCACCTGGCGTACCACAAGCTGAGGCAGAAGCCGAAGGGTTTGGAGCAGATACTGAAATAGGTTTAGCTGCTGCGCAAAGGATGCTTTTCGCTGGTGGTGCGTTTAATAGCTTGCCTCAGTTTATTTACATGTGTATTTTGGCATCTACGGCGTATTCATATGGGTCTCTGCATTTATATGCCTGACTGTATTCTTCTAGGTGTAACCGTGTCTGTGCTGTTACAAATTGCAGGTTTATCTTTGTGCAGATTACCGGTTTTGGGGTGAAACGTTACCGCTCTGATGTACTTGCTGTTGATTTCTAGATCGGTGGGTTGATCCCATGGAAACCCGCGGTGCCCAGACGTAGGTCAGGTGCGTGTATTTAGGGGTGTGTTTCTGGGGTGTGCTGTGTTGTGTGCTGGAGATGTGTCCCTCCCCGGGGGTGTTTCTCAGGGGGGTATTTGTGGCGTTGGCTCTGCACATCACCATGGGGACAAGCAGGGGGAAGGAACGCGATTTGTATTTCTTCCCATCGTGTGGTTGTGCCCTGGCAGAGTGAAGGTGCATGATGAACGGTGTAACTCCGTCCCGTGTGTCTCCCCGTGACAATAACACACACACAGACACACACATGCACACACATCCAGGCACACCCCCTCCAGGCTCCAGTGAGTGGAGGAGAGTGTGTGTGTGTGTGAATGCTATTTAAATAAAAAAGAAAGGAAGTGAATCAGGGTCGTTTCCATTTTAATTGTAAAACAGATAAGCACTAAACACTTTGAAAAAGTAAATGACTTGAGAATAATTACTATCTATTACTCTGCGTCCCAGGGGGGCAGTTGGAGGAGCCCAGATGGCTACAAAAATGGGATTTAGCAGAAAATTGAAGACATTATTCACCGTAACACATTATCAATTACCTTCATATCAATTACAATAACCTTACATTAGAAGAAGGGCCAGGAGACTATCTTCAGCCCCCAGCCTGAATAGTAATTGCACTACCCCTATGGATGTTGTGTGTGTCTGTGTGTGTTAGAGGGTGGGGGGCACCACCGGGCTGTGAGGGGATTCTGGCAGCTCCCACTGCTCGTGGGGGAGAAGATAATAATGGCTGGGGGTAGTTTTCCCCTCGCCTCCCTACAGTCACCTCACGGAAGGTTTTTCTCTGTCCTGTTTGTGTGGTCTGATAGCTCGAAGGGCAGCTGAGGTGGCTCCTTCCAAGAAATTCTGCTTGGCTTGTCATTTGGGAAGTTCAGAGTCTCTGCGCAGAGGCTGCTGTTTCGCACCAGTGTCCTCTCTGCTCTCCTCTCCTCTCCCCCCTCTCAGCCATTTCAGCCCAAGCTGCTCATTTTACTTTTATTAACGAGGTACGCAATCTGAGGTCCTTTCTGTAGGACCTGGGCTTCTTGGTGTAGCGGTCCGGCTCCCTCCCACCCCGTGCAGGAGGTGGGGAGCTGCTCCCTCTGCCAGACCCAGATGGGGCACCAGCTCAGCACTCACAGAGAGGTCACACAAGGCCTTGGATGAGATACGGAGACAAACCAACCAAAAACAATTAAAAAAAATAAATAAACAAATCTCTTCTCCTCCTGTTCTCCAGGGATGGTGGAAGGTGTCTCAGGCAGGAGTGGTACCAAGGCTCGTTCAGCAAGCTGGTAGCATGAAGGTAGCTCTAAGGACATCTTGTTGCCTGTGGCTGTCTCTTGTTGCCAGCTGGGGTAGCCCTTGGAGCTGGTGGTGGGTCAGTGCTTCTGACTGTAGCCGGCCAACGCTTCTGGCTTGCCATGATGCTCTTCTGAAATTCCACCTCCTGGATCTGGGCTTGATCCAACTCACCCGAGTATTTACACGTGCAACACCCAGGTCTAGCTGTTGCGGTCCCGTTCTCTGCTGCAATCCAAACAGGTTTTTTCTTCCCCAGCCTTGTGGCCTATGCACAAACGTGTGTGTGTGTGGAAGACAAACGTTTGGACGCATCAGGGCACTTATGAGTTAAACTGTTGGTGACACTCCCTCCAGCCTCCCCCCCTTTCCGAAATATGCAGTGGAGTGTCCAGTGGGTTAGTGCAGAGAGGACTAATTGCTATTAAAAGGCTTTAATCTGGGAGATTAGTGCTGGCTCCAGGCGGTGTTTGCACACGAAGGAGACGTTTCCGATGAGATGAACTAGAATTCGTCCCTGCTGTTTTGTTGATAGAAAATCATCTTCCCCTTGGTTTTTTCTCTTTATCTCTGTCTCTCTTGCTTTCTCGCTCTCTCTGATCATTTGCTTTTGCCTCTTCCTTGAAGTTGAGCTGAGAGCTTTATTGTTTTTTTTGAGTGGGAGTCCTCTTTGACCTTTGGAGTCGGTTGTCTTTGGACATTCGTATAGATATGTGTGCACGTACGCATAGATGTGACCAGAGTTTTCTGCTCCAAAGAGTCCTTCAGGAAATAGATCCTGATCAAGAGAAGTAATGATAAATGTGTTTTTCCCTTCATTGCTGTTGAGTTTCTTGCGGGTCAATGCAGAGCCTGCAAAACCCTTCCTATAACACAAGTCAGGCCAGTTCCCTTCTCCTGGACAAAGACTTGATCCAGGGAATGTCAGGAAGAGGTGTTGCAAACTGAACATCTTTAAGCTCCCTGCAGAGGTAATTAGAGGGAGGTAATTAAATGATTACATATGGGAAGGTATGGAGCATTACTGGACCTCTGGCATGACCCAGGAAATGTCACTATTGACTTTGATGAACATTGGATCAAGCTCAATGGAAATTAATTTGATAACATGCCAGATGTGTCCAGAGAGCCTGGCCATGAAGGAGACAGGTTTGACCTGGGAGCACAGAAACCTTTGTGCTACCCTTGCTGGAGGATCCAAAAGTGGAGGTGCTTATTTTGAACGTGTTATTGTCAGAAATCCAAGAGTGTGTCTTAGGTATCACTCTCTAGGCAGACAGTCCCTGCTGCTCCTAGTGTCCAGCTGGAATTTTGACAGCATCCTCAGGAAGTTAAGTGCCAATTCCCTTTGAAAAGCACAAAGAAATAAATGGACAGTGTTTACGTGTAACTGGAGTGGAAGGAACTGAAGACAGTGTATCCCAAAAAGAAGGATGTGTGAAAACTTGAGGAGAAAAGGAGGACTCGGGTAGAACCACAAACTTGCACTGGTCCTTCTGGCTTTGAGGGTGGCCAGCCAAAAGCCAGGAAAGAGAAATGGTAAGAGGGAACGAGTGTCCTTAAATCAATGAGGCCAAGAATCAAGGGGAAGGTTGGGCAGGGGTGGGGAGAAAGTTGGTGCAGGATCTAGGTCTTCCCTTCAGAGACGTCAAGGCTTCCCAGGGAGGATGCACTTCATTTGGAAAGAGTGATGCACCCTTCTTCTGCGGGCTGTCTGAACACTGCGGGCTTTCCTCTTTTGCAGGGTCCTGCTGGAAACTTCCATGAGGTTGTACCCATAACTATTTTCACTGTAAGTAGGGATTTCAGAAGACATAAATCAGGGACTGGGAGCAAAGAGGGGAAAATCAAGTTACTTCTGTATCCCTGGGGGCAGTGTGGCTCTCCAAAGGTGGATGTGGAGCCTGTTGCTTGGCAAAGTGTGGTGTGGTGGTTTTTGGTTTTTTTTTGTTTTGTTTTGTTTTTTTAAAGCATCTGAATCAGGTACAAAGTGTCACAGCATGGGTCCTCTTAGGAAGGCTTCGCAGTGGGCTGAAATTTTGTATAAAGGTATTTATTTCTCTCTCTCTCCCTCTCTGCCTGAAAATCCAAACTGTTACTGGCAGCCAGCAGGAGGGCAGACCTACTGCTCGTGTAAATTGCTCTAGTTCTGGTGTTTGCCCTTGTTCCCTTAAGTTTGCAGATGATGCTGGTGTAACCAACATAAGGATCTGGCCTCTAGCATGTGTTTGTCCCATCTGCTGTCCAGCATGTTAATTTTCACGGAAGACACAAACTTGCACGGACTGTGATTTTTAAGGGGGGGCCCTTTTTCTTTTCAGGAGCCAACTGTGAAGCCTCAGGGGCCAGATTCTGAAAGGCAGTCAATGCCAAGAGCAGGAGAAGCTGGGAGCTTGGGTCATGGCAATTTCTGGCTCATGGTCCAGTACTGGCAAGACCACAGGGAAGGAAGCATGCGTTAGACCTTTGTGTGTAAAAGCAGAGATCAAGTTGAAGATTTTTTGGTAGCAACATCATTGGGTGGTAGGGTCAGGCTTGCGAAAAAAGGACCCAGCTGAAGTGACCCTTGGAAAAATCCTAGAAATAGTGGGAAGGCAGCGTATTTCCACCACAGTTGTCAACCAAAATAAAAATGATAATTTCTTTTAAAAAAAGTGCAACAGGTAGGAAAGAAGGGGTCTGTTTCTTTGGCTGGTCCTCTTTACCTCTTCTGTTTCAATAGGAGCAGAAGTATGTCAGGAAATGGTTCAAATAATTCTCCTTCCCGGCATCTGATGCTGCAAATATTTACAAATATTAACAGCCAGGCTTCTTAATGTGCCCGGTGATCTTGAATGTCTTGTGTTTTGGGTGCGAGACTGGAAATACCTGAGATTTTTCTAAATGCTCAGGCAAGATCTTAAAAAAAAGAAAAAAAAAAAAAAGCCAACCCCCAAACCAACAAGGTGTTTTGAAAGTGTCCTGAAACTGGGAATCTAAGTTCTATCTCAACTATTGTTCAGTCCTGTTAATATTTGTCAGGATACACGTCTTGATTGCTACTGATCTTATGCAAGTGCCTTATTGTGCGTTTGGGTGGTAGTGTTAGAACTCTTCTATTATTATTACAGGTTTCATGAAAACTGCTGAGTTTCTGAAACTCCCTGCTCTTAGAATCAGGTGAGCGTGTGGCAGTGTCAGCTGTCCTTTCAGTTTCTTATCTTTTCAATGTTTCTGTGTCCAAGGTGGGCATTAAGTCGGGATAAATAGCCTCAAAACTTCTTAGAAGCTTAAAATTTGGAAGGGACTCAGGATCTGTGATTTTTTTAAAGTATTTTAATGACTTTCAGTGAACTTTCTGGTTTTAGCAGACACGGCACACTATTTTTGAATGGCTTCTGTAGGAAATGTCACAGATGGGCTTCTGGTCTCTTCCAAATACTCATGGAAACTGATCTTTTATCATGTTCACTTCATGATTGGAGCTCCAGGTGTCTGCATCTAGGGCACTTGGAAGGAGTTGGCCACTCAGTGAGGAAAAGTCCTTAGAGGTCTCCACGTGCTGAACCTCTTCCACCACAGTGGTAAAACTTCAACTTGACTTCAGAGGAGTTTGAGTCATGTCCTACATCTGGGACTGCAGGTCCAATCACTGCACATAATTACCCCTGAAAACCGTGGAAGAGCGTGTTTCTGAGGAGGGGGCTGCACTGGTATTTAGAGAAAGCAGGAGAGATGGTGAATGGTGCAGGACCAAACTGAGGACAAGAGACTTAGAAAGGGGCATGCGGGAGAGCTCTAAAGGACCATTGCAGGAGTTGGATTCCAAAAAAAACCAAAACAGACAGACATTGGAATTGGAAAGCTCCATGGACACAAGGCAGCAGGGAGCTCACTCAGCAACTACCTAATCCCTTTTCTCTGAGCTGGAGCTAACCAAGGATGGAGCTTGTCTCTTCTAGCCTGGCAGTGGCTTTAGAAATTTTAAGGAAACCTAAATTAAACCTGGCCCCTGATGGGTGTTCTGCTTTCCCAAATCCAATTAGCCAATCATGACTTTTCACTTAAGTGCAATGACTTTAATTGGATCAGAATAACAACAGGAAGGATAGAAAATTACAGGAATTTATTTAGCATGCAGGGCGGAGCCTTGCAGCTGGGATCATCATTACCTTTAGCAAAGGCTGTAAAACTCGTCAGAGAGGTAAAAACCTCCATGAAGAGTCCAGGATGCTATGTATGGAGTTTTTCCATCTTCATTTAAGCTACGGGCATCCGTGTGGAAAGCTCTAATAGGTGTGGTGGCCCAGCCTGATGTTCCCCTGTGTGCATACTCAAGCCAGCAAAATTCGATTTTGTGCACTTGGTGGTCTGAAGGGGCTTTTGGGCAAGTGAAGGGCCTGTGAATGGCCTCCAAATCCTTGAAGTTGAGCACAAGCTTAGAGCTATGTGGAGCTGAGGCCTTCGGGCAGCGGTTTTCCTTTTGGACCGCTCCTCAAGAGCGCAGGGGCTGTCGTGAAACACAATAGCTCGGGAATGTGCGTTCCTGTCCTGTTATGGGACGTGGGGTGGTGCCACCAGATGAGCTTTAAAAGCCAGATCCCAGGGTACCAAGACAACAACGACAGTGCATTAGCACCAGCACAAGACTTGGCACTGACAGAGATGATCTAGCCCTGTCACTAATAAGATGTAAGCTTGTAAACAGATGTGTCATTGGGTTCCTCGCTGGGATGTGGGAAAGAGTGGACACGGCTGGCACATCCAACATTTTTCGAGCATCATTTGGAATGAGATTTTGGAGACCAAACATATGTAAGGAGATTCCAGGTTAGCGATTTCTTTTTCCTCCTGTGTTTTACTGGTGGGTGATGAGCACCATATGATGAAAACAGCACCAAGCAGAATTTAGGATAAAAAAACCCAAACAAACAGGAGGAGAAAGGCAACTCTTTTCCTGCTTTCCACACAACTTAAGGGACCTGCTCTCTACCAGAGGAAGTTTCGTGATGCTGGCCACATTCCACGCGCGCCGATGCCACTGCGCATCCCAGGGATGCCTCGCAAGCCTGAGTGAACGTTCATCTGGATTTACACGACGTAACAGGGATCGGATTTTTTGCTCCCCCCCCGCCCCCGGGAGCTGTCAGTGAATGCAAAGTGTGACGTGGTCCTTATCTGTCCTGCGCACGAGGGACCCTGCTGCAAATCGGGAACCACTTCCCTAAACCCAGTGGAGCTGAACCACCATAAATGAGCAGAATGGGGCCCAGGCATTATCCCGGGCTAGCACGCTGTCTTTAACGGGTCCTAATGAATCCAGCTGCAACGTGTAGTCATTAATCCCCAGCGGAAAGAGCAGCTCACCATCATACGGCCCGGGATTTCAAGAGTTTGCTATTAATGCACCGGGCTGTTGTCCTGATCCAGAACCCTCCGTGGCTGCAGGCCTTGGGGGAAACGTTCATCACCCTGGACCCGGCCAAAATTCCCAACGAGGCTTTTTCCACAATTTCCGCTCCAGATTAGCGGAAAGGCTGGTAAGAAGGGAGGAAAGGCTGGGGTAATAGATGGCACGCGGGGCCCTGAAATTGTTTATGATGCAAATATGTTTAAAAGCACCGCACTGCCTCCTCTGGGAAAAGGAGCTTAAAATTGAAGTCTAATGATAACAAATGATTGTTAATGAGTTGTCTAAACATAATAGATGGAAAGAATTAAAACCCTAGAATAAACAGGGTTTCATTAAAGCACAATAAAGAAACAACACAAATTTCATATCTGGGAATAAATGGGCCCTTGTGGGTCTCGCTGGGAGTGGAGGGGACGGAGGTGGGTGCATGGGCTGGGGAGAAAGCCTTCTCCTGTCCCGATGATCTCCCTAGGCTCTGGTGGCTGGGCAGAGGATGCTTCGGGATCCACTTCTCCACAGGAGAAGCACAGGAGGAATTCACCGCTCCTCGGGTGCTCGAAAGCAGGCGCTTGCTCAAGTGTCCTGCTCAAGCACCTCTCAATGCTGTCAGCGCCGAGATGGAGTGGGAGACAGGTTTTGTTCAGAGGTGTTTACAGCCAAGGGCTGACGAGCCCTGGCACTGGAAAACCTCTGTGATTGCAATTTGGGCAGCAAATACCGGTTTCGGGGTCCACAGAATCCCCTGGGGACCTTGGGCTGTTCCTGTGTGAGTCCGCAAAAGTTCCTGAGGAAGGCAAGTTCATACCAGCTGTACAACAACCTACACATTGTTTTTGAAGCCCTTCAGACTGATCTTTTGTTGTTTTTTTTTAAAGAGGCCACAGATAAAATCAAGGTTGAAAATCACCCCCTTAGAAAAGCGCGCTACTGAGAATGTGAAGTTCTGCCGAGATTTCACAAATGGTTCATCAGGGTGTTAGATGCCAATAGCACGCACCATATTTCATCTCGGTGTGTGTCAGATGGCATATTGTGGATAGATTTTTAGACCAGGATTTTATTAAGGACACATGAAGAGATGATCAATAATTCCTTGGTGGGTTTGTTTCCTAGGCTGTCTGCGTTTGACACGGTGACATTATTTTTGTTATTTGTGTGTGGTGGGAAACTTTGAAATTTCAAAGTTGTTTTTAGGCTTTAGAGCAGACCCCCTACTTCAGGTTTCATTTTAAATCACCCTCTAGACGTGAGCCGTTTTCTGCAAGCCCCTTTTAGGCTCTGGGAGCCTGATTTAGCTGTTAGAGTTTTTCATTGAAAGGAAATGTGGGCCAATAGACAAAACCTGTAAAGACGTGGCAAAAAAGCATGTCAAGATTTCCTCAGGAATTATTGCCCTTTTTTTAAAAAAAAAAATATTAAAAAAGCCTTTTTTTTTTTCCCTCTAGGAATTAAAAATAAATAAATTAAAAATCTCAAGGCTTTTTTCCCCAGCCCCTCTTTTTTTGGGGGGGGGAGGTGGGGGTGGGGTGTGTTTGGTTGGTTTTTTTTTGGCTTGAAGATCTTGTTTGTGTTTCGGGAAGGATTGCCTGCTCAGCGGAGTGTACGGGAGAGCAGGAGTTTTCGCTGCGGTGACGTGTCTGTGTTCCGGAGTGTGTCCGTGTCCGAGTGTAATGTACTTGTCTTTATCGATGCGCTTTATGATGGATGGATTGTGGATCTGGCAGGTTCTTGCTGTGGGTCTGTAGAGCTCCATGGAGGCTCTGCACCACGAGGTCCCAGTTCTGACAGAAACCCCAAAACGTCCCCAACATTCAGCCGGGGCCAGCCCTTGCCCTCTTTATTTATTCATATTAATTTCTATTTTACCCAGTGACTGATTTGCCTGAAGCTGCTGGAAATACTTGTGAACTGGGCAACACAAATGCAGGACAAACAAGGCTTGAAAAAAAATCCAGGCAGGAATTAGAGCTGTGCAGTGTTTCCCAGTAGGAAAACGGCTTTCTAGTAAAAATATCTCTTTTTCTTGATTATAAAATCTGAATTTTTTTTTTTTTATTTTGAAAGATGCTATTTGGAAGTTTCTGTTGAAACTAGAAAATGATGACGTTTTCAATACGGATTTAGGGATTTTTTTGGAGAATGACCTAGAAGAAGTATCCCCCCTCTCTCCAAATGAAGGCAAATCAAAGTTACAACTGAAATGAGATTTTCCATAGGAACAAGTGTGTTGCTTAACATTGTTATTAGTAAGAATTAACACTGATATTATTGTTGTTACCCTTTTGCTTGTAGTACCAATTAATGCAGGTGTCTGCTTGTGTGTTTAGGCTCAATGTAGTGCAGTCTGCTTTTCTGAGGGCACTTGGTCCTACAGCTGGGTGAGAATTTGGGATACTTCTGTAGCTGTAGGGCTGTCGGTGGTGAATTCAGCTGTGCAAAGGCACTGAAGGAGATGGGGGGAACCTCTGGCTCTGTGTGTGGCCGTGTGGGAAGAAGGCACATCCATGTGGATACGTTGCTGGTCCTTCTCAGAGAGGAGGTCTGGAAGGTTCTTGTGGACAACATCAAAATACAGGCTGGGGGTAGCACCTGAGCCCCTTGGAGCTGCAATATTCTCAAGAAAAACTTGGTTGGAATGGATCCAGCACCCCAAATAGCTCAGTTTTGGTAAAACTCAGTTTGATTAAATGAAATGATACTAAAATATTTTGACTGGCTCTCGTGAAGGGGTATCCTGAATGGCAGCTTGAGAGCTGGTTTGGAGAGCCGGATGCCTTGGCATCACGGAGAAGCAAAATCCACATCATGATTTCATACTCAGGAATGTGTGGATCCACCTGGGCGTCCGTGTGTGTGGAGCCTGCATCCTCAGGAGCTGAGCAGTATGTGTCACCCCTCGGGGGTCTGCACTTGTGGGTGTTAATCAGTTTGTCTGGGTGCATCTACGGGGTGTTGTGCAGCGTGGGTGCAAGCAGAGCTGTTGGTTTCCCAGCTGGTGTGTGTCTCTGGGAGAACCATATCATCACAGAATGGTTGAGGTGGGAAAGGACCTCTGGAGGTCATCTTGCCCAACCCCTCTGCTCAAGAAGGACCACCCAGAGCCGGTGGCCTAGGACCATATCCAGGCATCCCTGCTGGTCTCCCTGCCTGTGGCTGCAGCCACAAGGAAAGTTATAAGGCTCTGTTAAGCAGCACTGGCCCTGTCAGTAAATCATTGTGCAGTTCAGGCTTTTTTTTTTCCCCCCAGATTGGACTCCGTGGAGAATCAGACAGACTGTGCTGAGCTGGTCCCATCTGCACCCAACCTGGACAGCAGCTTTATCTTGCCTTGTAAAACTGCAGAGCTCTGTGACAAAAGAGTTAATCTCTGCCTTTGTTTCTCTTCCTCTCTCTCTTCTCTCTTGCAGCGGGACTGAAAGGCAAGATGAGAGCAGATCCATCAGTGTCAGCTGCTTTCAGCACATCAGCACTTTTGGGGGGTTTATTGGGGACTAGCCCATCAGCAGCGCTTCCAGACTGCAAAACGCGCTCCTGCCCAGCAGCCAGGCTGCCTGGGGAAGCAACGCCGGGACCCTGGTGCCACTGGCCAGGGGCTTGGGTGATAAATGACCGCGTGAGGCATCTCCGTGGCTAGCGAAGTCCAGAGGGTAGGCCAGAGCCGAGCTCCTTGGGGGGGAGGCAGGAATGGAACCGTATTAATTTCTGGGCGTGCGTCCATGTGTGTCTGTGTGTCTGTGCTGCTGTCTGAAATAATGCACTTGACGGGAACACACATGCTGCGCTTCCAACACACGGAGTAACGCGGCAGAGGGGTGAAAGAGAGAAAGCAACCTGATTGACAGGTTAATGAAGCAGTTCATAATAGCAATGTATATTACAACCTTAGAAACAGCTTGTAAATACCCAGTTGCTTTACATCTATAAACACACTCCCGTGCCCAGGTCTGTGTATATACACTTGCCTATATATGAAATGTACATGCCAGTGTATATGCATATCTAAAAGTTGCAGGAAGGCGGAATCGATGCTCTGCAGTGAAACCGGAGGCTAAACGGGAGCTGGGAAAAATTTAAGAAGCTTCATTAGCCTAGCAGCTGTATATATTCCTTGCCTTTTATTTTACCCCTAGGGCTGGAAGTCTGCCAAAGCAGTAGAGGGACTTAGGAGCACCCATCTCAGTCTTGGTACTCTTGAAAACTCCACCTGTGGTTTGTTTGTTGGTTGGTTTGTTGTTTTTTTTTTTTTTCTTTCTTTTTTTTTTAATCGCAGGGTCTTGGGCAGAGCAGCCTCAGCCCATCCATGCAACATGAGGGGGGTGGATGGAGTTTGAACCCATATCTAATCCAGGGTTTTGACTTAATTCCTCATCACATTGGTATGTCACGCTTTGAAAAGCTAGATGTATCTTTTACCGGGCAGATATTTGTATGTCTTTGTTTGCTTCTGTATTGTGTATATCCGTGGGAATTTCCCAATGTACTCGGGACTGGGGCAATGACTTACACAACAATCCTTTCTCTCTTTTGTGGGACCTATTAGCAAATATAAATAGTGACATACTGAGCTCTTGTGGATGGGCAACAACCCCAGGAGCTGAAAAAGCAAGTTCAGCATGACTAAGGACCTTTAGCTTTTCATTTCATGACTCTGCTTTACTTGTAAGCCTCAATTTTACAGTAAGATAATTCCCCCGAGTTCTTTTCCTAGCTTTTCTTAGGGGAAAAAAAAAAAGAAGATTAAGAGATTTCTGGTACACACAAAGGAGTGTTAAATTTGCCAGTTCCCAGTAAAAGCCAAGTGGTATTTCTAAGTGTCACGACTGTGGATGAAAAAATTCAAAGATCCATGTGTACTGGGAAGGATCGGAACCAGAAGGTTGATAGAACCCAACCTACTCAATGGAAGGTTGACTTTATCACAATGAAGTTCGGCTCAGACTTGAACTCTCGGGAAAATCTTCAGCAAATTCCCCTCCAAGAATATACAGCTAAGTTCCTGGCCTCAGGTCTTCTGGGAAGGGTTGTGCCAGATATTTTCTTCCCTGATGTGACTTCCAAGATAAAAGCACTTAAGAGGTGGGGTGGATGCAGGGCGGATGGTGTGACCCGTGTGGCACCATACAAGGAGCATAGATGCACGTGTGTGTCTTGGCCAATGTGCAGATGACCGTACCTGCGAGTCTCTAGCCACACGTCTGTGCTTTTCCTACAGCATTGAGGGATTATTTTATGACAAGGCAACCTAGCACTGTCTTGGTCTAGATCTTGACCAGACTTCTTGATGGGGTTGAGGTCTGAGGAGGCTACAGGCAAAACAGTCAAGCCAAGTATTTCTGTGTTAATCTTACAGCTGTGAAACGGAGGTGACTTGTCCCTCGTCACGTGCAAAGCTGAAGGCAGAGATGGGAACAGGGCTCAGATCTCCAGCACGGTAAGCTGCTTCTGTCACTTTCTGTCTAGACTTGTCAATTATGCTACAGCAACACCAGCTGAACATCTGCACAGAAGAAATAACTCTGTATCTTAGTCTTTAGGAACATCATAGCTCTGTAACTGGGAATCCTCTGGCGTTGGGTGCAATTCGGACCGTTGGCTAAGAATACTGCTATGCCTAGCATCCCCTGTCCTTCTCTAAGCTCCCTCTTCCTTTGTTCCCTGGAATTAGGATCTGTAGTTGCTCTCCACAAGCGTTTTAACCCTTCCCTGTAAGATGGAGGAGAACAAGTTGACTTAAGACAGGATGGGAGGAGATTAGGGGTGACAGAAGTTTGATCTGTAGCCTGGAGAATTAGTGTCCTTGCANGGGGGGGCAATTAATTTCACGTGGGAGCGGTAGGTTGAGGTGATGGGAGCTGGCACGTTTTCTCTGTCTTTGGTGGGAAGGAGGAGAGGGCTCTCCACAGCAGTTCTGCTGTCTTCTGCCATCCAGACCAGCCAGCCAGATCCGGGAGGCCTTTCCCAATCAGCGCAGCAAGCTCAGCTTTGCTGCCGTCAGCGCTGCC
>VXAK01015992.1:254473-268385 GCA_013399435.1 Arenaria interpres | reverse complement strand
TGCCCCATCCCTGGAGGGGTTCAAGACCAGGCTGGATGGGGCTTTGAGCAACCTGGTCTGGTGGGAGGTGTCCCTGCCCAGGGCAGGGGGCTTGGAACTGGATGATCTTGAAGGTCCCTTCCAACTCTAACCATTCTATGATTAGGGACTTGCCCTTAGTTCTCCACCAAGGAGGACTGTCAGCTTTGAGCAGATTGATGCTGTTTGTGCAATTCTCTCCCCTGCCCCAGAGACCGGAGTTGGGGGATGGANGGGGGGCAATTAATTTCACGTGGGAGCGGTAGGTTGAGGTGATGGGAGCTGGCACGTTTTCTCTGTCTTTGGTGGGAAGGAGGAGAGGGCTCTCCACAGCAGTTCTGCTGTCTTCTGCCATCCAGACCAGCCAGCCAGATCCGGGAGGCCTTTCCCAATCAGCGCAGCAAGCTCAGCTTTGCTGCCGTCAGCGCTGCCGAGAGCAGGAGCCGGGGATGGGTGAATCCAAATATCCGGATCGCATGGATATTGGCTGGAAACCTTCCACCGTATCCGGGTGGCCGCCTTTGCGTGATATTCATGCTCGTCAGAAAATTAATTATTCCATTCAGCAGGCTCTCTGAGCCGGGAGGATTACCTCTCAATACCTGGAGCTCCTCCTGGGGGTGGTGTGTGTGTATGTGTGAGCAGATCTGGCTGTGTGTATTGTGGACATCGGTGTGTACAGACAGCGAGAGGTTGTGTATGACCGTAGGCACGGAGAATGGCTTGAAGGAGGGATGCAGAAATAAGGAAGACATCTTGCTGTGTGTGTGTCTGTGAGAGAGGGTGCCTTTGGGGATAGTGTGTGGCTTTGTCTGCATACCAGAGAGAGGAATATATTCCTCCAGGTGAGGCGAGCTGTGTGTTGGCAATGCATTCCTTTTCTTTGCCTTTATGCCTGTGAGGGCCCTAGGCTGTGTCCCCGTGCCTTTTACATCTGCCTTCAGAAAGGTTGATGTGTGCTTGGTGCAAGCCTAAATCTGCCCGTGGTTTCCTGCGTACTTGTGCTGAGAACAGGGAAAAAGTTTGTGCGTGTACACTGAGTATTGAAAAACTGCCGATGTGGTGGAAGATCTGGTGTCAGCTGCCGTGGCAGTAGTACCCGTGATTTTGGACGCGTTTGATTTTGCCTATGGCCCTCCTAAACGCAGCTCCAGCTCTTGTCTTCCTGCTGTTACAGCTGAGCAGCCCCATGGACGTCAGCGGGCAACTTACACCAGCACGTTAAGCAGAAACAGGTCTTGTGATATTTAAAAAGAAAACCTTTGCACCCTATTCTGGAAGTTTTCCTGGGATCCTCTGAGTCACGGGAGGTCTTATCCCATATGGGGCTGTATGGTCTATATATGTGCTGGGATTGGGGTTTTCCGGCTGCAGCAGCATGGAGTCATCTTTCCTGGAAAGCAAAAGTATTTAATCGTGGCTTGGCTCTGGGAGCGCCCTGATTGGCTCTGCTAGGCAGCACAGCGCTGAGTTTCAGGCTGGGGGTGTTCTTGGAAATTTGTGTTATTAATTGAAACCTTATTAATGGCAAACACGGGATGACATTTTACATGGTTTAGTTATGTTCTGCGAGTCATTGGTACAACGCAGCCTCAGCCACAAGGCAAGGAAGCTCCTGGCGTAACTGATAACAGAGAAGCAATAACGGCTCAGTTCCCACTAACTGGTCCTGGGGCGACAGGGACAGCCCTTGCAAATGTCTGCAAATCATCTCCTCTCTGGTGGTCGCTCATCCTGGGGTTAAGGGAAGTCTCAGAGGAAGGCAAGGCTTAGTCACTGAGGTAATAAGCATTCTGGTTTATTACCAGTGGGCTCGAGAACTTTGACTTCTCTGAATGTCTGATGCTGGCCTTAGAAATAAAAAGGCCTTGAAGTGAGGGAACTGCTGACATCATGCTGGAAGTCAGTAGCTCTGTGTCTAGAGCAGGAGATGTGATGTTACTGTAGATAATGAAACTTTGGGTGTTGGACTATGGCTAGCTTCTCCAGAGTGATGCTTGAGTCCCATTCTCCCGTGTTTGAGATGTGAGTCAATCAGGGTCTGGTTTCTATGGCAGTGGGGAAAGCAGGCGTGTTTGGACGAGAATTGACTATTGCTTCTAATATCCTGCAAAAAAAGTAGTTTTCCTCTGCACAGCTTCATAGGTGGGCAGTGCCATAGATCTGCAAATCAAAATGAGATTCCTATTGAAAGAATCCTGAAACAGGACAAGTATCTTAGATTCTAAACATACTATTAAACAAAGTGGCATTGTGCAGTCGTGTGGATGTGGCTGCTGTGTCCACCTGGTCTGTGAAGGGTACACCTTCTCGAAGCAGATTTCTGAAGAGCATCAACCTGAGTTGTGTTTGTCTGTCTTATGCCTATGGGCACGGGCAAAGCAGGCGTACTGTTGGGAGAGGGACTCCTGTGAGCCACAGCCACGGATCTGCAGCCTCTTCTGTCTGGGAAGAAACACAGGTTGTACAAAACCCCCAAATACATTCATCCATCCATCCTCCTGGTGCCGTCTTCCCCACGTCTACGTGTGCATCCCATCCTGTCACCAGAACTCCCAGGGTCTTTCCCAGGCACATTGAGGGTGCTTGAACTCAGTGTTGTCACAGGTAGGGTTTCCTCGCATTGCTGAGGTTCCTCAGGGAGGAACTCACTCTTCCCAAGCTCTGCTTTGGCCCCCAGAAAGGGAGGCGAGAGTTTGGAGACTTTTCCTGCCAAAACTTGCCCTTGGGTTGGGAACCCCACCCTCTGGGGTGGAAGAAGCAAGGGAGGTGATGGAGGCCACCCACCATCTGGGTCTGTAGAAATAGCAATACATCCCCCTCCTTCACAGGGGAAAGCTCAGTTGTGGGTGCCAACTGGACTGTACCTTGTCTGGGACAGCCAAGAGGGGCTTATGGAGCTAAGTATCTGCACAAACTGATGGGAATTTTTTCTTGAGGACCTCCACAGGTCTTTCAGATCTATGGATCTGTGGGACACGTGGTCTGGCACCCATATTCAGTGCTGCAGTTCTGCTCTGCAACTATAAGCTTCATCAATGGCTGGAGCTGGGTACAAATGAAGTCCTCTCTGCAGCTGCCAAGAGCTGTACAGGGGAATATAGACAGCAGAGCTCCTCTGTGCTCCCTCGTCCAGCAGCAGAATTATTTCCACAAAGGCATTGCAGGCACTGGGAGGAGATTATAGGCCAAGCGCTTAAACTCTTCCACCCTGGTTTAGCAAGAGCCCCACAGCTGTGTATTGTCTGATGCCAGCAAATAAACCAGATGGACGACATGGATGGAGACAGGCCAAGCTGGGATGGAAAGCACAGTGTGCCCTCCTGTCTTAATGGGCTTCTGGAAGATGAAGTAGCACAAGCTGGAAAGAGCCTTCAGCTGTAAAGCTCCCCGTGTTGAGGTAATGGGAAACAGGATCTACTGTTTTTTATCTGTGGGGCTTCAACTGGTGGGATCTCCTCTAACGCTGAAGGAAGAGGGGTGGTGCCCTGGGTGTCTACAGGAAGGTGGGACATTTCCAGGCTCCACTGGAGAGAAGAATCCAGACCTGCAGCTGTAGAGAGCGGTGGGCTTGGGAAGAAAAATCCAGCAGACGTAGTGAGAGGTGTCAGATCGTATGGCTGCTAGAGGACATAACTGCAGTTGCCAGTTCTGGTTAGCAGGTTGCAGGAAGATGAAGCCCACCCAGACTGCAAAGGACGGTGATGGGTCAGCGCTGCTGGGCAACATATGCTGCTTTTGCAAGGGACCAGATCTGGTTGTCCCTCCAGCACTTCATGACTAGAATTTGTCACCTGGGTGATGGCAAGACTTAAAACTCAGATCAGGCTCTCACTGTGCTAGGTGCTGTAAGTATAAATCTAATGAGATTCGTGTCCAAAAAGAGCTTTCTCCCATGATAATAGGATATCATTTTATGGATGGGCTGCCACAAAAGGCTGTGAGAAAACCACAAATGCTTCACTTCACCAGCTGTCCAGGGTCCCCAGAATCTGGATTCCTTCAAAACCTGAGGTAAGGCAACCTACCCTTGGCTCTGCAACTCCCCACGGACCATTTAGGCACCCAAGCTTAATGCTCCCAAATAACAAGTGATCTAAATAACTCGGGGTTCTCTTGAGTTTGGAGGCTACAGAAAATGCCCCAGGACTTTGTATGAATAGAAAACTCACTTTCCATGACACGTGGAATCCATGTCAGTGCTGAGAACTTTTCTTTGTCCTTCTCTTATGCCTGAGCATGACGAGCTTTCCTCCCAACAGACTAGTTGGAATATTTCAAAAGGGAAGGGCAGTGTGTCCAACTTTGAGATGGAGTATTCCAGCTTTGCTGGGAGATGAATCTCTCACCGTCGAGAAATAAAGGCTCCAAGCTCAGTTCAGTGCCTCTTCAAGCCAGGCCAAGCTGCTCGCAAGTCTGTTTTGGAAGGGATTACTGAACCCTCCCCTCGGCGTGCTGGAAAATCACCTCTGCTGGTAACAGGTACTGTCCAGACACATTACACTGTGTTTATGGGGTTCAGTGTGGAGGGGTGGATCCAGGAGGTGCTTGCCAGGCCGTTTATGGCTATGGGGGAGCATGTCCTTTCTAGGTGTGATCCCCACCTCTGCCATTTGTCCTTCTTTCTCTCTTCTGCCATCCCCGAAGCAGCCCGGATTGGTTATAGCCCGCATGTTACGGTGGCCAACCTGCAAAAGAGAGAGCCAGAAAAAGTTAATGTGGAGTTCTGGTCTACTCCCAGGATGCATTTGGGCTGCAGCCCATAATGATATGTATAATTGCGAAGGCCTGCCAAAAAAAGCAGGCTGGATTTAATTGAGTCAACACACTGCTATTAATAATAAAATGGCAGAGACTTTGCTATTAATCACTTGTGCTGGCTTTATCACAGGCAGTCTCGGCTATCTGGCTACCAAACAAGACCTTTAAAAAAAAATGGTGCAGTGGAAAACTTACTAGTGGGAATACACCTGCTAACAAAATAAACCTTGTAAACAAAAAATGTTCCTTGCAGAAGAATGTGCTTTCTGAAGGGGCAGCCTGTTTGGGAGGCAAATGGGATTATGTCGAACGCCTGTGTCCTGCAGCAAAGTCCTCCTTTTAGAGGAATAGATCGCTGGAGGAGGCACTTGGCAAATGGTGCATCTTTGGAAAAGGTTATACTTGATAAAGGACTTTGCAGGGGGTGGGAATTCAGGGAGAAATGAATCCTCCAAAGAGGAAGGTAATTGCTGCAGGAATATAGCACAGCCCAGAGAGGAATGCATCTGTTTCTAGTAAATGGAAGACACTGTATCCGCTGAGGTACTGAACAAAAAGGGGAAATGCAAAATAAACATCACTCCTGACACCTAAATCACAGCCCTCCTTGTAAAGGGGCTGGATAAACTGTGGTGTGTCAGGGTGGATGGCTGGATGCAGAGCTCTGTACCCCAAACCACATGATGCCAGCACTGAAGGAGGAGGGACTGGTCTTCTGAAGGGCCACCAAGGCCCAGAAGTGCCCTCTTTCCTACGACCTGATTTGGCCATGCTGTGAGGAGGAGGAAGGGCTTGAATGGGGCTCCAGCCCTTCCATGTGTGCACCATGAGCTGCTCCTGTTCCCTGTGTCCCTCTCGATGGACTGCAGCCTGGACACCCAGGACTGTGTCTGGGACCGGTACTGTGTCTTCAAGGTGGTACAGTAAGAGCTTGCTGCATTTTCAAAAGCCCCCTCAGCTGATGTTGTTACCGAAGCAAAGGTTGGGAGACCTTATAGACCCTTTCAGTACCTAAAGGGGCTCCAGGAGAGATGGGGAGGGACTCTTGATCAGGGAGTGGAGTGATAGAATGAGGGATAACAGTTTTAAACTGAAAGAGGGGAAATTTTCATTAGATATTGGGAAGAAATTCTTTGCTGTGAGGGTGGTGAGACACTGGAACAGGTTGCCCAGAGAAGCTGTGGCTGCCCCATCCCTGGAGGGGTTCAAGGCCAGGCTGGAGGGGGCTTTGAGCAACCTGGTCTGGTGGGATGTGCCCCTGCCCAGGGCAGGGGGTTGGAACTGGATGGTCTTGAAGGTGTCTTCCAACCCAGCTACGATTCCATGCAGCCAAAATGTCTTAAACCCAGGAGGAAGGGAAGAGGCTTGGAAACAGTGCATCTGAGCAGGGAACACCATGTGTCTGTGGATAGAGCCAGGTAGAAAAACCTGTTTTGATAAAACAGATACATTATGTGGCTTTCAGTGTAAGAGATTGTGAGGCTTAAAAAAGTGACTCTTCTAGCAGACAGTTAGAAGGGGAGAAACCCCTGCCTTCCACGTCTGAGAATGCCAAAGGAATAGATCTTTTCTTCTCTTGCAAGTTTTCTTGCACAAAGGGATACATTTTCTGTGCACCAGTGCAAAAAAAATCTCTGTGCATCTTGCACCAAATAGTCAAACAAAACAAATTATTTAACTGGCTAAAAGGCCTCTTTCTCTCTGCTGTGAATTTACAAGGTCCATAAATGAGTGCAGACATTATCCTTCAGAAAGAAAAAGAAAGAAGAAAGGAGAGAAGGCAACAACCAAAAAATCCCAGAAAAAAAATTATCCACTTCCTGCTGTTTTCCTTTCCTCCCCATAAAGTGAGTGTCTTATCCTCAGAGAAATTCACTTCATTGTTAGAAATAGCCGAAATTGGCTTGCAACTAGTAAAGATGCCAAGAATTTGCACCTTGCTCTGTGACCTAAAGCAAAAATGACATGAACATTGACAAATTTGACAAGGAAATTTGTGCAAAAAACAACTTCTATTTGGCTAGCCAAGCAGCAAATATGTCGGATGATATGCTTTATTAAGCAATCCATTTTTCAGCAATAGCTGCACCATCTGCAAAGGTTAGTGTGCATCAGGCTTTCCACAGAATTTCATCTGCGTCTGCAGCTAGGTGCAACACACGACCACATTTTTCATGTACATACAATTTTGGATGCAAATAGAATACTTGATGAAAGAGGTGACCTTCCGGACTGACTTCCCCCATGCAGTAAAGTCACAGGCACAGAAGCAGCTGAGAGAAACATATCTCTGCCTGGAGGGAGGGAGGGTGGGGGGAAAGCAGGAGAGAGGAAGGAGGGGGAAAGGGAGAAAGAAAAAGAGGAGGAAACTTCAGGAAAAAGTGTTTCCCAAAAGAAACGGTTTGGCACATCGCGTGGCAGCGACGCAGGGAATGGAGACTGTTGTGTTGGGTGGCTGCAGTTCTCTTCTGGATGGTGTCCATCTCTCCGTCTTCTAGTTTTTCTCTTGTTATCTTGTGTCGTTCCTGCTACTGCGCTGTCTAGACATCCTTGTCTTTCGTTGCTCCTTCTATCACGGTTTGCTTTCTGGACTTGTCATCTCTTCGGGATGGGCTATTTGCCCTCTGGCTACTACGGCCCCTGCCTGGGGGTGCTGGATCTCCTTCCAAACATCACAGAATCAAAGAATTGTCTAGGTTGGAAGGGACCTTTTAAGGTCACCTAGTCCAAAATTTTATCCTTATTTTCTAAACCCAAGGAGGGAAAGCGTTGCTTTCAAATATTAGTTGGACGGATCTATTTGCTGCCCTTTTTGGTTTTTTTTTGTTTTGTTTTTTTTTTTACAAGGCATGATGGTCCTGCCTCTGTATTTTCCTGTATTGTTTTCTAGTGGATGGATATGGTCCTTTTGCGTCCTGCCTGCCCTACATGAGGTGAAATGCAACTCTTCTCGGGTCCCCAGTCTTCTTCCCTAAGCGTGTGTTGTCCACATGGCTCCCTACGCCTCATTGGTGGCTGCTGGTTATAAATTCATGTTCTCGGTCCCTACTCTGCTCAGCTGAAGTTGGATGCCATCCCAGTGCCTTGCGCCTGTCCCTGGTCCAGTGGAAAGTTTAATCTGCCAGTTCACGGCGTGCCGTCCTACGGGGAGAGTTCAGTTCAGCGCGGCTCCGCGCTGCACAGAGAGAAGCTCATTAGCAGGACATGGTGGCGTCTGATGACACTGTGGTCCAAGAAGGCCTCATTAGGCACAAAATGTTTTCTGCGGCTCTCTGAGATTTCCTAGGAACTTAAGGAATTCAGACATAGTGACCAGGGACGGCACGGATGAAACGGCGGGGGGCAAAGAGGTGCTCTCCGAGGGCCATCTCCCATCTGTGTCTTTTGGAGGAGCAGATATGGGACAAAGCCTTGGCCTCCTTTTTACGTGGCCTTGGATCCTCGCTGGAAAGACGCAGATGGGACCGGCTGGGCCTGGCGGGCACGCTCTCCCCTGGTTGGCTGCTAAGTGGTGTTAAGTGATGAATGTTAAATTTAACAAGGGGACTTGCAGATTTACGTAAGGGTTTTACTGCCTGCCAGGTATAAATGATGGAGCAGCTTTGATCTTTAGGGGGATCAGTACTGCAAGTGATTTAAACTAAAGTTAATAAAACTGCTTAAAACTGTACTCTGCAATCCCGCAGGCTGGAGAAGCCCCGGTGGTCACTTGACTGCTCTAAGTAAAAATTGTTCACATTTATGAGGGAGATCAAATCCCGCTGGCCTTAACTGTGTTTCCAGCTGAATAATAAATGGTATCTTCCAAGAGTGCTTCAAGTCCTTCCCTATGTACGTTGCAGGTCCCACAACCTGCCGGAGCCACCAAGCTGATGGCCACAGATGCAAAAGAATGGCAGAGACTTGGTGTTTCCATGGGATTTTTGCCTTCTTTATCCACTTCCATGTTTCTAAACCAGGTCTGATCCCTTTGCCATTTTGTAGCACATCACAAGCTAATGTTGGTACTTTTTTATTTTGCCATCAAGCAGGACTCTTGGTGTGGTTTATCTTTGGAAATTTCTGGCCAGAAGTGACAAGTAAATGCCATAAAGTTTAATATTTAGTTCGCCTCATGGTGGGCTTTGCCACCAACGACCTTTAGAAAGGGGACATCCCATTACAGTTTTTACGAATGGCCCTGTAATGTTGTCTTCCATCCCAATACATCCTAAGAAAGTTCCTCACAAAGGTGAAAATTGTCTTTTTTTTTTAACGGAGGGTCTATTTTCCTTCTCCCAGGAATCTCAGCTGCCCACTCTAATATGATCACAGGTATTTCCAATGGGCATTTCCATAATATCCCGAGATGAAACAGCGTGAGCTGTGGTGGGCAGGGTGCTTGGATGCTACAAGGGTGGTGTAACCTGTGCAGATTTGGGTGGGGAAGTGGCTCTTTTGTAACTGTCAGAGAAGTTGTTGGGCTTTACTGGCATCCCTGGATCAGCCCACCTCATTAGGTTTACAAGTGAGACCAAATTCCATCAGTTAATTGCGTTCAGAGCTACAAAGAAACCAGGCCTTCCCGAGGTGCCAGGGGGGGTCGTACCATCAGCTGGATTCACCAGGCTCTCCCTCGATGGACACACGAAGGGAAGTCATCCTGCTTTTCCCATAGGATTTTCTAATTCTCCTGCCATTTCCTAGAAACCCTTTAACAACTACCAGAATGCCTTCTGTCTGCTCGGTCACAAAACAAGTAGCCTTTCGCGGGCCTCTCTAGAAATTGGTGATTGGCAGCTGCTGAAATTGAATTAGCAGTAACTCACCACTGGTAGAAAAAAACTAATACTGCTTTTTGGTTTTTTATTTCAGCTCGACGCACGCTTAGCGATGAAACTCTGCCGCATGACGCTTTGATGAGGCCGTGATCTTGGGAAGATGCAAAAAGAGATGGGCTGTTTCAGGTGGATCACAAGGAAATCCTGAATTATGAAGGTAGAGTCGAGTCTGGGATGGGATTTGCTCCGCAGAGGAGCCAGCTGGGAGCCGCCAGTGATTGGGAGGAAGTTGCATGAAAATCTTGTTATTTGTACCTTGTTCTGTAATTACCTCTTGCAGAGTTTGTTTTTTTTGCCGAATTACAGTCACTGTTGGAGGCAGGTTATGGGCTTAGACAGACCACTGGCTGGACAGCCTGGTATTTCCTGCATTCTTATTTCCACGGATCCTCTAATAGCCCTGTCCACCCGGCTTTGTCCGGCTGTTGTGTCTCACTGTGAGGATGGTCCGTGTCCGAGATTGTCGTGGGATTTCTGCAGACGGCTTCTAGTGGTCTTTTCAGAGACGTCCCTCCTGCCCCCCAATCTGCTCCTCATGCTCCTGTAGCGTTTTTCTAAACCCCCTGGGGGCTGAGGGTCATCTCTCGCTTCACAGGGGATAAATTGATAATGACACAATGAAATCAGTCCTGATGAAATGCCTCCATTTTGATTACGGAGGGGAGATTTGGGGAGGAGAAGGCATTTTGGATCCGTGTTTCTGTGCTGGTGTCTCAGGAGCTCTCCTTACACCACAGCGGTGCTTTGGCAGAGATTTCCAACGGTATTTTGAAGTCTCCTGCCCCATCCCATCAGCTTGATGCTCGATTCAGCAAGCTGTTTTTGACCGTTTTCTGTGTGTTCCCAGAGAAGTTCTTCACGTTGCGTCTCGTAGCAGCCTGTCCGTCTGCTGTGGCTGTGATTTTTGTGGGGCCAAAACTGCTGTGTTAGAGAATGAGGGAAGTGATGTTCATACTAGACGGTCTACTGTGGCTGGAATTTTTTGAAGAAGTAGTTTGGGAAGTAGTTTGGCTCCTAATGCCTGCCTTTCCTTGTACCACCTCATCTGACTAACGGCTAATTTCCAGGAGTTTCTTTACTCCCTTGAAAAAGATGCCATATGTCCATGGAAGTCCAGGGAAATGGGGCACATCATATCCCAAGACTCCTTTCAACCTGAGTCTCTGCTCTGGGCTTATTTCTTCTGCCTGGTATCTTGCCCTTGCTACAGCATGGGTTTAGGGCACTGAAGTACTCAGGACGGGATAAGTCAGTGGGTGTCTGCTGACGGACACCTCTGGAAGATTGGTCCCAGGTCGGATAGAGAGCAGGGAATCCTCCAACAGAGCCTCTTTAAAAGAACCCACAGGCAGGTATTTCACCCCACTTAGCCGGGCGTTCAATTGTGGCTTTTGCTAGAGAGTAAAACCAGTTTTTCCAAAGGACACTGGTAGCAGCCTCTTAAAAAAGGAGTTGTGGCCCCTCCCCGGTGACCTTTCCTTGTCAAATGCTACATGCTGTGATGTTCCTACACAATAGGGAACACTCTGGTCTCTGTGTACTTGGCAAAGGAAGAAATGGCTTTTTTAATCTCATTGCATGAATTATTGGCAAAACGTTTGAAGTGGCTCCAAGATTTCTCTCTGACTGACTTGCATTTTCTCAGGAGATTTGTGTAGTTTGGGAGTTTGGAACGTGTAACTGAGTAACTCGGAGGAAAGCATTTTGCTACCCTTTGAAAGGCTGCTGTGTCCTTGCAGAAAAACCACTTCATCTGCGGCAGCGACATCCCTTTGCAGAGGACAAGCCTTGCTGGGCGTGATGTGCCGTGTCCCCCCAAAGGGCACTCACCCCTTCTTCTGGTGCCCTCGGTGCCATGCCCTGGGCAAACGCTTGCCCTGGCCAACAGCAAGCGCCGGCCAACATTCACCCTCACTAGTCTCCAGAGACAGGGCATGGAAACACAGCGTGGGGTCACGTATCGAGGAAGTGCCAGAGCTGGGATTAAGACCGCTCGTCAGCCCTGAGGTACGGGGAGGGCCACCTCGTGTTGGTAGCCAGCTAGCCAGCCCTTTTCTCTTTGCCTACCACCGCCCCGGGCTCGCTGGCGCGGCTCTGCCGTGGACCAGGTAGTGCTCCAGGGATCCCAGCACAGCCACGTCCACCCGCTTTGCTGGAGCATCCCTCTGGCTTTCCTGCTGACCGCGGCGAGCGAAGGGTTGTCACCTCCCAAGGATGGCCACCTCCCCTCCTTCAGTGCTAGCCTTCTTTTTGCGAGATCAAAGCGGAGGGAGTGTGCCAGAACCTGCCAAACTGCTGCTGGGGAGACTGACGGGGAGTGACAGAGCCTGAAACTGTCTGGCAGATTGTTTGTTTAATGGGGGAAAATGTTTTTCCTGACACTGTAGAGCACTTTGAATCGCAAACGATGTCAATAACACACATTCACCTGTTCCTACCACGGAGTTCTTCTCCCTCCTACACCATCCCCTTTAGTAGGGGACTCCATTAGTGCCCAGACCAGCCAAATGCCACCAGCCCGTGGCTGATTTGCCAATCAGGGCCGGCAGCGGGAGAGTGACCATGCCGCGGGGGCAGTGATCCCTGCAGAGCCGCCGGGAGAAGAGGATGAGGGGGGGGGTGGATCACAATGGCTTCATTCTTCACCGCTTTCCACCACCCCCCTCCTCTCCCCGGGCCCCTCCAGCCTGCCCCGGCCTCAAAGTCCTGCCTTCAACTTCGATTCCCGGGGCTTGCAAAGTGGAAAATGAATTGGATCTGAGCCATGTGCTACCCTGCTGTCACCTGGTGTCATTTTTATTTTTCAGGCTGAAATGGCCCCGGAATATTGGCAGCTCCGAAATCGTAAGGATATCTAATCGGGTGATTTATGCCGGGAGGGATTTGACCGGGAGCCAGGAATGGGTAGTCACATCCTCCTCCTCCCTAGTCCGGGAAGGAGCTCCCACTTTTTCTTGGGGTTATGGGGTGTCGTTTATTTTTTGCACCCACGGTGGTGACCCCCCCCACGCCGGCCGCCGCAGAGCCGCCAGCTCAGCTCCCTGCCTCCCCGAGCCGGTCAATAATTAGCTCCCCCTTCCCATCTCAGGAATGCGTACATAAACAGCACAGCCTACCTATGGCTACTTGGCTTGCTGTTAAGTCCTAAATAAAGCTAAAAAAAAAAAAATAAAATAATAAAAAAAAAGGATTAATAGCCCTTTGTGATACAACATTAAAAAAAAAAAGAAAGGATTAGAAGGCAGTTTGTCTTGCACTCCGTCACCTTCGGACCCAACGAGCGAGCGCGTGGAGCGGTTGCCGCTCTAAACTGCACCCACGGTGCACGCTACAGTAACCCAGAATGTGTATTTCTGCAGATGATTAAATCAATACAATTTTGACAAGACTTGTTGGAACATGCTTCTTTATTTTACGCAATTCCTTCCCCTTCGTCGGGGGCATTTATCACCCTGCCTGCCTGTCAGCTAATGGAGATTGTTCTTAGTCCATACTTGATAGAAGGACGTGGTTATGAAGCATGCCAATACTTTGGCTCAGCCACTGCGGTGGGAACAAAGATCTGAGCTGGGGGCTGACGGCCTTTAACCAGGGGGGGATGTTTTCCTGCCTGAGGAACTACAATAATAATAATAATAATAATTCTTTAAAACCCCTTTTCTCCCCTCCCTCCCTCCTCCGGCTACATATTTCCAGCACCGCCGGTGTGGGAGGGAGGCCAGCCCGCTCAGAGCTGGGGAGGGAAGGGGACGCTGTGGGAAGTGGCTGTGATTTTCCTTGCTATTTGCAAGGGACCTCCCTGGTTATGGGTGCCAGGGGCTGTACGAGGGCTGAGAGCCCTTCCTGGGCTCCTTCCCGGCCGGGTAAGCACCCTGGTCCTGCAGGAATGGGGATGGATTCCCAGTCCCAGGCTCCCTCTTTCATGGCTGAGCAGTGGCTGAGGTTGGGAGATGCGGGACAGGCAGGGAGAGCTGGAGGGAGGCACCTCTGGGCAGGAGAAAGGGGGAGACGGGTCATTTTTTTAGGGTACACCCTCCCATGCCATGTCGGGGAGGGGAGGCAGCAGGGAGGGAGCCTCGAATGTTCCAGTCTCTGTGTGTTGTGTATTTTCTGTTGAAAAATATAGAGAGACACACACACACACACACGCACACGTACAACCCCTCCCTGTTCTCTCCATCACTGTCTCCTCTTCCCTTAATGAGCGCTTGGGAGGGGAGAAAAGGTGCGTGTGGGGGGATCGTAATGGAAGGTGAGAAGGATCTGCTTGTAGGAAGACAGCAAAGGTGGGATACAGCAAAAAAAGGGAAGGG
>VXAK01015992.1:211987-239320 GCA_013399435.1 Arenaria interpres | reverse complement strand
TCCAAGCCGAAGCGCTGCTCCCTCCCTTCTCCCTGCCCCCCCCCCAGGATAAAAAAATAAAAATAATAATAGGGGTAATAAGAGAGGAGGTAATGGAACGTTCTCCAACTGGGCACATGTCAGAAGCCATTATATGTGGTGCAGATTTGCATAATTCAAGAAGCATCAAATTAAATTTGCATAATTCCTTTGATTACACTTGTTATTAAATGTAAGTGACATTGATTTACAAAATGGCCCAATATAAGGTTAATAGCAAATGTCACCTTCCAGCAGGGTGAATAGGGTGCGTGTGTGGTGGTGGTGGTGATGGAGGAGGGGGAGAGGGGGGCCCGGGGAGGAAGGCAAGCAGACAATTGATTTCTGCTCCTCTCTCTTCCTTAAAGGGCTCAGGTCTCCTTTGCAGAGGAGCCCTGGGCCCTCTCCGAGGGCTTCTGTTTGGCTTCCGTGGGGACACGGTGTCTTTGGGAGTGCCTGCCAAGTGGCATCGATGCCGTGACTCCAGCTCCGTTGCTGAGGCCACCGAGCCAGCTCCGGAGGGGAGCTGGGCACGGCAGAAGGAGCAGGGAAAGCCAAAAAGCTGCTCGCCCAAGCCCGGGCGTGCTCGGTGGGCAGGAAAAGCAGCTCGGAAGGCATCTTTGTAGAAAGCCCTCGTTGAGGCAAGTTTATTTTAAAATGGTGTGTGAGCTGGACCCGGGCTGTCCCCCACTGGCAGGACGCCCCATACCTCTGCCAGGGAAGCAGCAGGATGCCAGCAGCAGGAACGCCAGGCTCTGGTGGCAGGGGTTACGTGGTAAAGACACATCTGTCATTATGGCAAGACCTATAAGGTACGAACAGACCCGCACCCAGAAACGAAAGGCTCTGTGAAGTGCACACAGAGCCCGTGGTGATACCGACCCATCACCATTGTCCCCTTCATCATGCTGGTATGACAGAACCTGGGACCAAACCTTACCGGGGTACCCTGGGAGTCGTGAGAGGAGTAATATGTCCATTTTGTGAATTTGGCCTCAGATCATCCCGAGCACTCGCCTTGTGTAAATCCCGTCTCTGAATATCCTTCTGCCTCTCTCCATTCTGCATTCTTCTCCAGACAGGGAATGTGGTTTTATGCAGGGAAGCCTGCTACGAAGGGGAGAAGGGGCTACAAAGATGCTGAGTGGACTAGAACATCTCTCTTATGAGGAAAGGCTGAAGGACTTGAGTCTTTTTAGTCTGGAGAAGAGAAGACTGAGGGGGGATCTGATCAACGCCGATAAATGCTTAAAGGGTGGGTGTCAGGAGGATGGGGCCAGACTTTTTTCTTTGGTGCCCAGTGACAGGACAAGAGGAAATGGGCACAAACTTGAACATAGGAAGTTCCAGCTAAACATGAGGAGGAACTTCTTTCCTGTGAGGGTGGCAGAGCCCTGGAAGAGGCTGCCCAGAGAGGTGGTGGAGTCTCCTTCTCTGGAGACATTCCAAACCTGCCTGGACACGTTCCTGTGCAACCTGTTCTGGGTGGACCTGCTCTGGCAGGGGGTTGGAGTGGATGATCTCCAGAGGTCCCTTCCAACCCCATGTGATTCTGTGACCAACTGCTGAGTTGTGTGGGCACCCTAAGACTGTAGCCGTGAAATAAAGTTATACATGTACCAGAACTGGGTGAAGAGCAGACTTTATAGTCACTGGCAGTTTTGAAGACACACGTACCCAGCTGTAATCTGGCTTTGGTTCTGCTGAAACAACTTTTTTTTTTTGCAAATCAAGCGGCTGGGGGCAGGGAACACCCTGCAACATCCCTTTTGATTAAATTAAATGTCTTGTTCAAGATGACAAAGGGTGCTTCTTTTGGTGACTGAGCTCTGTAAACATCGTCTAATAGGATCCATATAGAATTAGAACTAAATGTCACTCTGGACCAACCATTGGAAGAGTTTTTCAGAACGTCCCAAAGGAAAGGGAACGTGGTTTTCTGGTGTGTTTTTTTCTATGGCTTCTTTTTTTTTTTTTTAATTACTTTGAGCAACACCGCTTCAGTGACATGAATTCACAGGATGCTCCAGCCAGCTCAGATGTGAAGTTTCTTAAGAAAAAGCGTCCCAAGGAGAAATATCCCTCCGGCTGATACCTGTGTCTCCACGAAAGAGGTGAAGACCAGCAGAGGGTGGGGAAAACGCCTGATCCCAGGCCCAGTAACACCAAGGGGCTTGGTCTTCTGCAAGGGGAGCCATGATGATAAAGATAACATTATAGAGTTAAAAGGGTAACAATGACATGATATTAGAGCATATGGGCTGCGTGGGAATCCCCACACTAACAATGGCAGGCGTCGGGGGTTTTGTGCACGTTCTGGGATATATACTGATGACAGGCCATATTTGCAGCAGTGAAGGTACAGTGATTGGTTTGTAATTCTGGCTTTTCAGCCATTTGCAGCTGATTTTCATATTCTGCTAATCAGCCCCCTGAAGCTCTAGAAGTCCACGGCCATGCTGAAATCGGTGCACCCATCTTTCAGATCCCAACATAATGACCTGAAGCCAGGTCTAATAATGACGATCATCCAGTGAATGAGAGATGTGAAATGTATTTTACAGGCCTTTGGGCAGTGTAAAAGGAAGCTGCTGTATGAACACTTCTAATGCCCTACTCGTTGCCCCACACCCACCAGAGAACGTTGCCTTGCTGCGTCCCAGGCATCTGATGCTCTCTCCACAGCAGAATTTATTGTGACCCTCCCGAACCCAGATTCTCAAAGATGCCCAATGATTTGGGGCGGCCAACTTTAGAGAGTTGAATAAAATATCTTTTTGAGCTTAAGCCCATGGCTAATGGTTCAGGCCTGGATCCCGTTCCTGTTGTGAGAATGAGGAAAGGAGGTGAAGTGTCTGGATTTGGATGGACACGGAAGGGTGGATGGTATCCGTTGTGCACACCCTGGATTCCCTGGGAGCGCTCGGGAGGTGTCTTTGTGCGATTGCCAAGGGATTGCTCCTTACTTGGAATATTCGTGTCTTTTGAGCAGGTGTTGTGCTTCCCTCTGCAGAGCAGCGTTCCCTGGTGACCTGATGACAGGCCCCTTAACGCAGAAAATGCAGGTTGTATTCCCAGCCCTGTCAATCCTGTGCTCTCCAGATGCCTCCCTCCCACACCCGGGTGCATCGTGGCTGGTTTACCCTGGGCAAACTCTTGGGAGCACGGACGATGCCTCCGTGTGCCCTTGCAGAGCCCTCAACACTGTGCTCCCCAAGTCCGTGCCAGGGCTGGCAGGGATGTTTGAGGAGGAGAGGAAATATGCCCAGAGCCCATCAGGCTGTGTCAGCTTGCAATCCAGCTGCTGGCACCTCCTTTCTGCATGGGAGCGGGAAGGATGTCCCTCTGCAGAAGGGAAGCTCGGGGTCTGTCACACTCCCTGGCCATCGTGCCCCCTCCAAGATGATGCTGACCTGAACGTAGAGCGCGAGCGGTTTGTTTTAAGCGTGGACGAAGGGGCTGGGATATTTGCCGCTGGTTTTGGAGGTGCAAAGGATCCCAGCCCGGGGAATGGTTGTCACTCACGTGCCCGCTGGCATCCTGAGGTGTCTTCCTGCCAGCAGAAGCCGTAACTCTCCCAGGTCAAAGTTGGCACGGGCAGAGGCAGTTAGCGCTGGCAGCCGCTCCTGCCGCTTTGGTCATTTCTTTTCCCTTTCCTTTTTTCCTACTTTGGCAGCTCTCGGACTGGTCCGGGGCTCCCCTCGCCGTTGGGAAGACGGGGAGCCGGAGCCCCTGAAAGCCGGGAAGCGGGCAATCAGGCAGCAGGAAGAGAGGGAGAGAGAGAGAGACTCTTATTAAGGGTAACCCTGGCTCTGGCTGACAATTGCTGACATCGTCATATTTAGCACCCGCACGCAGCGAGCCTGAGAGACGCTCGCGCGCTGGGTGAGCCAACTGCAAATTAATCGTCAGTTCATTACGGCTCTGCGCCTCTCATCCTGACAGCAGCCTTTCAAACGGGGATATAATTGGAAGGGTCCGTGCGGCAGGAATTTGGCGAGGGCGGGGAGGGGGAGTTGAGGTCTCTCCCTCTGGCTCCCCCTCTCCTTCCCTCGCTTTCTCCCTCCCTTTCTCAGGCTGAGTTCTGGGAACAAGCAGCAGGCTTAGGACGGGCTGAGGGAAGGAAGTTCATCTCTCCTGCCCCTGGATCTCGCCCTTGCCACCTACACCCCTTGACATACATGGAGGTCTTCGTACCAGGAGATGTGTTTGCATCCAGGAGGTTCCCTCAAGCTATAATTACCCTCAGCTCGCAAACAAAGTGTGCGGGGTTGCCCGCGAGAACTTGAATATGTGTCTCGTTTTTATGGCTGGTGGTGGGTATCGGTGATGGTGGTGTCACCACTGTGCTGCTGGGAGGCTGCGCAGCTGGGATGGAAGGTGAATCTGCAGCCAGGGAAGGTTTTACAAGCAAGGACTGAGGCTGAGGAGCAGGGTTTGAGGTGGGAAGGAGGACAGAAGGGACTCCCAGCACCCTTGGGAGAACTCATTCCCTGAAAAAAGAAATGAGCCTTTGGATTTTATTCATCATGGCCTGGCATGGGGCACTGTCCTGCGCCTCAGTTTCCCCTCTGGTCAGGGTGATGTCCTCATCATGATGTTCCTCATCACGATGATGTCCTCATCATGATGTTCCTCATCCCTGTCGTGGGACCAGGCACCCCCGGGACACCGCAGCGCAGAATCAGTGTCTGCTCCCCCTGAGCCTGTGGCAGGAGGGGGCTGCTCTGACATGGCCCTGGGGAATGAAATCCCACCCCCGGGGGCAGGACTGGGTTTTTGTTTGCCTTTTGACTGCTGTTAGAAAGTGGCATTAAAAGAAATAGTTGATGTGGTCCCGATGTCCTGTTGCCACACTTAAAAACAAATGGAAGGGGTTTCTCAAAACTCTGGTTTTGCAAAAGGAAGCCAGGCTTGCAGGCAAGTGATGGAGCTGGCAAGGGGCAACTGGGGAAAAGGGCCTTTTTGGGAAACCCCTTTGGATGGAAATGGCCTTGGAGCACTTCTGGACAATTGTTTTCCTCCTTTTTCCAACTTTTTTCTGCCAGTTGATGTGCGGGCATTTTCCTGATGGCTTGCTCTGGAGTTCCCATCCTCTCTGAGCTCCTTCTGCGCGAGGGTCTGGGGATGTCCTGGGGGATGCAGCAGCCGAGAGAGCACGGAGGGGACCTGGTCACAGATGGGTGGGGAGGGCTGGGGGTCTGTCCTGAACAGGTCCTTGCTGGGAAGCACCTGGGAAGGGTTAAGCACTTCCAACAACCTGTTTTGTGGCTTCCTGAGTTGTGTTAATTCGCTTCCCTCGGTGGTCTAAAGGATGAAGCTCTGGTTCTTCTCCAGGAGACAGGGAGTCATGCCATGGGGACTCCGGCCCCCCCCTTCACCGTGTGTGTGTCCCCCCCCCCTTTCTGCTCCTCCCGTGCAAAAGTTATTGTCGTCTTCGGTGGAGTCTCAGGTAGGCAGATGAATGGGAAATGTTCCTCTCCATTACTAGCTGCACTTGACTGGAGTCTCATTACATTACGATGGCGCTTTAGCAGGCGAATGGGCCTTGCGTCTGGGTTCCCAGCACCCCTCATACCTCCCTGATAACGTAAATTACCCTCCGCCTCATTGCCTCAAATGATCAAACATCAAATTGCTAGTAAAAAAAAAAAAAAAAAAAAAAAAAAAAAGAAGGAAAAAGAAGTTGCAGNAAAAAGGAGGAAAAAAGAGAGAGAAAAAGAGAGAGAGGAGGGAAAGGAGAAAAGCTGAGCAGAACCATGGGTTGATTCTAGATGGTTTGTCAGCAACAGGAGACGAGTCAATGGCTCTTAAACACTTGCTAAAGATGAATCCGTTGAAGGCTCCCGAGCATGGTAATTTCACCGACATTAACGTACACCTGTAAAACCCAAACAATGCTTTATAACTCCAAATTGCACCAGTCAAGGCCTGCTACTACAGAGCACCACTGACTTATTTTGGCCCAGGGAGGGGGGTTACCCACAGGTGACCCCTTTCTCCATCAACAGACTTCAGCAATGCTCAGAGAGGCAGAGATGCTCTCACGCTGTAGATTTCTTGGTGATCTGGGGGGTTGAACAACGTGCCAAATCCCCCGCTCTCCCTTTATCCCGCGCCCCCCTTATTTCTGCCCCCCTTGGCAAATTTTTCCCAGCCAGAAGAAGGGCTGCGGGATGAAGGAAAGGAGACCAAAAAAAAAAAAAACAACAAACCAAAACAAAAAAGAGATGGAGGGGAGGGAAGAGAGCAGGTAAGCACAGGGCTGGCCGGCTCCGCGCAGGAAAAAATATGGATCTCGGCAGGGTAACGAGGCGCAGTGGGAAGAGGAGGCTATACGTCTTTTCTCAGTATTTAAACGTGTGCTTAATATGGCGCTCAGTGGAATGGTTAATCTGCTAATGCCGGTAGTGTTTGCTGTAGTACTCAGAGAAATGTTTACTGCAGTATTTCATGGGGATTGTGTTCTGGATGGCACAAAAGGAGGAATCGCTCTAGCGTACCGGGAAAATGTTCATTGCAAAATATACTGGAATATTAAGAGGTTTATTTAGTGGCGTACTTAGTATAATATGAAAAGAGTTAAGTGCAGAGTGTTTTATTAATATTTTTGGGGTGTGGATGAATTTCAGTGCTCGGGAAGGTTATGGAGAAGCAATTCCAGCAAAGGCTGGTTTTATTCATAGATTTATAGATCTGAAGACCATAAAGGACTCTTTGATCAGCTAATCTGACCTTCTGTATAACACAGGTATATACAGTGTGGACATACCTCCTGATTCAGCAAAGCACTTTAAGCACTTGCTTAAATTTAAGTATTTGAGTTGCCCCATGGAAGGCAGAGAAAATAACCCTATTGAATCAATGGGACTATTCATGCCCTTAATGGGAAGTGGGTGTTTAGGCATTTGCTGAATTGGGCCCACAAGCAGATAATGCAGCTAAATGAGTAATTCATAGCCACCCATTTATTCAACTGCTTTTGCCTTCTTTTCTGCTCGCGGATCGCTCCGGAGCCAATCGCCATTTCCTGCAATGTATTCATTGTTTGAAGCCATTCACTGAATAATTTCAGTGAAAACTCTTTCTTGATAGCTTGCTCATAAACAGTTCATTGTGGATATAGGAATATACGCCCATACCTTTTAAAAATGTGGGGGTGCCCCCCTCCCGGGCCGGCGCGTGTGTGTTTGCATTAAATACGGGCACACCCACACGCGTGTGCACAGGCGAGTGCAGGGTCAGGATCTTCAGCCACGATAAAGGACACAGTTCCCTGAGGCTGGTGAGGTCACCCCGGTTCCGACCAGCTCCCTCACATCCCCGCTTCCCACTTTCAAGTGGCCCTCGTTTAGAGCGGTCCCCTCGCATCCCTGACCCCTGACTGCAGGGAGCAGGTCTCAGGGTCCAGTTTCCAACGCAAATATTTACCCAGCCGATTTTTAAAATGTGCTTTTGCCATTTTTTTTGGGGTTTTTTGCAACATCTCCCTCGCCCTGAAGTGATCTGCTGGGAATTTTTTGCAGAAGGTGAAATGGAAGAGGGTGCAAAATTAGTTGGAGCGAGCTCAGCAAATTATCATCGGTGTGGGTGTACCCGTGCCAGGCCCTCCGTTCCCCCTGTTGACACAACCCGCCACGAATCAGTTCTGATTTATTTTGAATGCCTTGCTTCAGGATTTTCCTGATCAGCCGGGGCGTATCTTCTTCAAACAAGTGTGTTTGCAAACCGCTTGTGGCACGGAATCGCTCAATTAAGTGACAGGGCTTTTTTTTTTTGCTTTCTTTCTTTCTTTCTTTCTTTTTTCCAACAGGAACAGAATTGAAGAACAGGTACCTATGAATGAGGCTGGAAGCTTTCGCTGGTGGAATTGTGTTTGTGCAGTGGCCAGCTCCAATTCTCATGCAGACCTTAGCGTGCATTATGCATTACAACATGGGAATAATTTGTTTCTGGTGCCGGCTGCCAGAAATAAACTCTTTCTTTCTAAAAGTCACAACTGCTCTTAGGATTCTCTTACATTTTCAGGGAATCAGAGGAATTGCCGTGGTATTTAGGAGCAGCGTACGAATGGCTACAAATGAAGAACTGAAGGTGGTGTTTCCTGCGTTTCAGCTTATTTTCCTTCTTTACATTCCCCTCAGCTTCGGAGAGGGATGAGATGGAAACTGGATGTGAGCTGGGCAATGGGCTGGGGCAGTTTATTTCAGTGCGGTTCACGTGGGTGAGATAAGCGACGGTTTGGGATTTTGGGCAAATGACGTGCAGAGAGGCCGAGGCCGCTGCAGGACGTGGGCGCTGGGGATGCTGCAGAGCTGCTCGGATGCTCCACGCTCTCCTCGTGGGCTCCCAGCATCTGAAACTGCTTCTGAATGTCCCTTTCATTCATTCGCTTTCATTTGTCCGACTGAAAATGGAGAGAGGTTTGGTTTCCCCCGGTTAAGCTAAGGTGGAATTTTTTTCTAGATATTTCAGTAAAACAGAAGGGTGCTGTGATTTTCCCAGTCCAAACGAGATGTGTTGTTTACAGGTAGCCACTGTCCTCTTCAGAAAAGCAGTTATTTTGTGTTTCACAAAGGGAAGACATTTCAACATGAAAAATCAATCGTAACGATTCTTTTTTTCCAAAACCGAAAATGAAATATTTTGACTTCCCAAAATTACCTTTTCCTTTTCTGTTTTTCCCCCCGTGGGGGATGATTGGCCAAATTCAGCAGCAGCTACTGAACAGCCCGAGTCGGCCAAAAGCGCGATTTATTCTGCCGATAAACTTTTATTCACTGAAGTGCGAAGAGAAACCGCCGAGTCCCGATGCCGCCTCCCAAAAAGTTTGGCGGGTGTTGCTGCGTCTGAGGTATCTTTAAAACAGAGCGTACATCCTTCGGCCAATATTTGCGTAGCGTTTGAAGGAGCAGAGAGCGTTTGGAGCTATTTAATAAGGAGGGGGGGGATAGGCTCCAAGCCTGGGAGGCTGGGTGTTTGACAGGGCTGTGTATGGGCCCTGGCAGAGGTTTATTTACCCTGTGGCTCAGGGACAGTCCGGCCTCCCGCTCTCAATGCAGCTCTTTTTTTTTTTTCACGGAGAGTTTACCACTTGTACACGCCAAGAGCCATCTAGGTGTTAGTTTTGTTTGCCCGTGTAGGCTGTCCATTAGTTATCTTAATCCTCTCTCTGTCCTAACAGGCTGAATCAAAAAAAAAAGCTAAAAAAAAAGAAAAAGTCCATCTTAGATACTGTTGTAGAGGAAAGAAATGCCCTTCCCCTCTTTTTTTTTTTGTTTTGGTTTTTTTTGTTTGGTTTTTTTTTTGGTTGTTTGTTTTTGTTTGGGGTTTTTGTTTGGTTTTTTGGGTGTGTGGGGTTTTTTTTGTTTGTTTGTTTGTTTTCAAATGCAAATATCTTGCTTTATTTCACTTTCCCCTTCTGAAAGTTGACGTATTTTTCACTGAAAAAAAAAAAAAAAAAGGACCCTGCTCGCAGAGAATTTGCAAAGGGAATAAACCCACCGACTTCTTTCAGTGCTTTGCGCAGAAAAAGAAACCAGTTTTCAGGAGGCGTTCTGGGCTGAACTTTTCAGCAGGTAGGGGGATGAGCGGGACGAGTTTCTGCTCATCCTACTCATCGGCTTCCCAGCGCTGTTTTGGATGAAATGCAAAATCAAATCCTGCAAGATGTGATCATTTAGGGTACTGTGGCATATTTTGAAACAGTAGGGCTGTTAGCCCCAGCATCTTGGCCAAATTCCAGCCTGGATAATTACATTCTGCCGGCCTATATTCCAGCCTGCAGTTCAAATAGGGGAAAAAAAAAAAAAAGAGAGAGAGAGAGTTATCATTTCTCCTCTGAGAAGTCCTGCTGTGTGATGACTGATGCTTTTCCACCCCAGAAGTGGCTGCGTTTGGGGAAGCATTGCCTCCATCTTCCGACTTGCTTTGCCCATTGGATTAAAAAAAATAATAAATGCTGTGAAGATGCCCAGGGCAGCTCTTTCGTGGGAATAAAGGAGCAGAGAGGACCGGGATGGAGCTGTGGTGCTTTATGCAGCCCTTTCATTACCACACAGCCTTCTTTCTGTAAAACCCACAGTCCTACGTAAGGTCCAGATCCCCCGCAATCTGGAGACTGGGGTCTTTGTCTTCCCAGCAGCCATGGGCTGGGGGCACTGGGAGGATGCTGGGTGGGAAGGCAGGGGAGGAGAGGGCAGGCTGGCATCAGATGGGAAGAAGGAGGACACACTGGCGGGCTTGACCCGTGCCTGTAATTTGTAAAGAGCATTTTTACACCAGATCAATGCTTTCCTCAGCATTTTAATGCACCCCATCGGTGTCCTTAAACTCTAATGATGCAGTCTGTGAGAAGCTGCCATTTATTACCCACAGATGGGGTGATAATTATTGACAAGATTGTAACTAATAATTAAACCCATTTGCTCCTTTAAACAAGTTGGTGTGAATTATTTGCAGGGAGTTCTTTAGCAGGCCCCTGGTCACTCCCGCCGCGTGGTGACACTGCCCAGGAGCGGGACCACCATCGGGGACGAAGGAAGGCTGCTCAAACCTGTGGTGGGACTCCTTCCTCTCCAGTTCGTGGTAGGAGGTGGGCGAGGACCACCACGCTCCCACCTGGTGCCAAGGGCTGTGCCTTCCAAGCCCCAGCTCCTGCCAGGGCTGGGGGCTGGCCCTGACTCTGCTCAAGGGACATCACTCAAACGTAGAGCCATGGATGGAAAAAAAAAAAATATCTATCCAGGAGATCTCTCCTGATGGTGTGTCCTTCTCTTCCTGAGGAGCTTGAGCCAGTGGAAAATCCAAAGTCACATCTTCTGCCAGTGGAAAATCCATAGTCACACATTCCCCGTTGTTACGTTTATTATTCCTCAGGTCAAAATCCCATTCCCATCCCACAGCAAAGATGATGGGAGGGAAGGGGGAAGAATAGGCATAGAATTGCCCAGACTTTGGATGAAATTCTAAGAACTGTAGTCAAACAAGAAGGAATTGAAGGAGAATTAAAAAAATTATGGGTGATGGCCGGTGGTGAAAAAGAAAAGATACCATCTATATGGGACCCCAAAACAATTATAACAGTATCAGAAATGGGAGGTGACCAATCATTATCGGAATGGGAGATTTCGAATCCTAAAATAATCTATCCAAAACCTTGTAACTGGCAAAAAAGGGAATTTAACAATTGGATGAAGTTATTGACGCAGGGCCGAAGTATGGTGAACTTTGAAAAAGATAAAATAAGTGCGCTCATTGTTTCTTTGGGGAGCAAGGAGGTTGTAAAAGGACCGTTTAACCCTCTGTATGCTGGTGTGGTGCTCTCACGATGCTGAGGACCAAGACACCAGCCGCTGCCCAGCATTCATGGTGGGGTGATGGGTACATGCAAAGGAGTGAGCCGCTGGCGCCAGGGGCCAGGATGGGAGCGCGCGGGGGGGACGAGTGCTCTGCTCACCATCGCCGTGGGGCAGTGGGCAGGGGAAAACGTGAGAGGTCCTTCTCCGCTGGCGAGGAGGCCGGTGGGGACGAGGCAGGGCGAGCAGAGAGCAGCTTTCGCAGCGCCAGGCCGTTTTCAGAAGGCAGCCTGGGGGAGCTGCCTTCCCCCCGGTGTACGTTTCGAGGGAGGGTGTAAATCTAATCTCAGTGCTAGGGTCCATTAGCAGTAGAGGGGAGTACTGTATATGCATTCATTCCCCGCTCTCACCCCTGGATGACAGAGAAACCCCCCTCTGTTGTCTGCTTTAGCGCAGGGAGAAGGCTGCCCATTAATTCTCCAGCAGCAGTGGATAATGCCATCGTAAGTCTTAGGTGCCTATGAATTTTGTGAGCATTTTACAGTAATAAATACCCCACACGTGCATATAATTAGTTGTGTATCCCTCGGTTGTTCCATCTGCCCTATGATCTATCTGTCCTTTTATGGAGGTGGGTCTGGTTCCTCCCCTTGCACTTCTGGTTCTGGACTGGTGGAGGTTGGCCCAGCAGCAGGAGATCAGGACCTGGCAAAGAGATTTGTGTTAAGGGAAGGGGAGAGGCGATCATGGACTCAGGGATTTGAAATGGAAAGCTGAGCTGAGAAGCTGCGTGCAAAGCAACCAAGATGTCCCGAATAAGTCTTGGTATATCTGTGCCATCATAGAATCATAGAATGGTTTGAGTTGGAAGGGACCTTAAAGATCATCCAGTCCATGGCAGGGACACCTCCCGCTATACCAGGTTGCTCAAAACCCCATCCAGCCTGGCACTGAACCCCTCCAGGGATGGGGAAGTGCCATCAGTGCCATCTCACCCCCTGCAGTGTCCTGCATGGACTGCCCAGCTGGTGGGGTTTGAAGAAGATTTTCTACCGTTCAGAGTACTGGCAGCAATATTTCCCCAATTACAGTCCCCTCCCCATGTATACCAGGTTGTACAGGCTATGAAAAAACAGTAAACATTTATATCCACGAAAGTTTTTCTGCTTAGTTGACTCTGCCCAGTATCTTGCACCTTCCCCTTCTTCAGTGAAAAAGAGTATGGGAAGACGAACAGCCTTGCATCTACGCGTTGTAGGATTTTATCCCCCTTTTCCGAAAACTCCGCTAAAGCCTCACAGCAGCAGAACTGACCGTGCAAAGGTAAGCAATCCCCTCGCTGTCTTAAACCTACCGAAGCCTGGATTCAACAGGCGGGAAAGTCAGGCTTTAGGGCTCCGAGTGCTGGGTCAGAAAGGCTTGTGGCCAGATGACACAAGTGCTGATCCGATGTGAAGCCGGTCTGCTAATTCAGATCCTCGCAGGGAGCCCTGACAGGTTGACTTCTCCTGGCAGACTCGATGTGCGTTGGGCTATTATTTGTCTGTGACTCTGACTTTATATCTTAAAATATCGCCTGTCACCCCCCCTCCTCCCACCCTGTAGCTTGTAGAAAGCTGGAATAAAATTGAAGCTGGCACAAAAGCTGTGCTGTGCGTGCCCTGGCTCACTTGGTAAGATGGGATGCTGCAAGGATCAGGTACGGGAAGGACATGGACCTGTTGGAACGGGTCCAGAGGAGGCCACGAAGATGCTTTGAGGGCTGGAGCACCTCTCCTATGAAGACAGGCTGAGAGAGTTGGGGTTGTTCAGCCTGGAGAAGAGAAGGCTCCGGGAAGATCTTAGAGACCATTCCAGTCCCTAAAGGGGCTCCAGGAGAGATGGGGAGGGACTCTTGATCAGGGAGTGGAGCTATAGGATGAGAGGGAACAGTTTTAAACTGAAAGAGGGGAAATTTAGATTAGATATTGGGAAGAAATTCTTTGCTGTGAGGGTGGTGAGACACTGGAAGAGGTTGCCCAGAGAAGCTGTGGCTGCTCCATCCCTGGAGGGGTTCAAGGCCAGGCTGGATGGGGCTTTGAGCAACCTGGTCTGGTGGGAGGTGTCCCTGCCCAGGGCAGGGGGGTTGGAACTGGGTGATCTTTAAGGTCCCTTCCAACCCAAACCATTCTATGATTCTATAAGGATGCCTGACTCAGGTCAGGTCTGCACAGCTGGATGGTCCCAAACTCTGCACATCTGGCAGCAGAATCCACAGGAGCATGGCTGAGGCTGGCCTCAGCCCCATCAGAGGATGCTCACACCGTAACCATCCCACTGAACTCAGAGGGACTATTTACATGCTTAAAGTTAATCACAAGCATAAATCTCCGCAGGATCAAGGCTGCAGAGGAAACCAAGAGAAGGCGCTGAAGAGGCATATGTCAAACGGGGCTGTGGTCGAGAGCTCACTGAGACTTAAACATAACATTTGAGAAAATGAGTCCATTTGTTTCAGAGGCATCCTGAACATTGGCATGTAGTAATTCCGTAATGGATCCATTTAACCAGCCCTATAGCTGAAATATCCTTAACAAATATTTCCTTTAATAGCACTTAAAGAGGGAGTGCAGGCAGAGAAATTTTAAAGCACAGCTGCATTATTGCTGAGTACCAATTTTGAGGGCTTTCAAAGTACCAAGGTAATTTTTCTCCAAATTTGGCTCAATATTTAACAAATCAAGTGAGATCAGGAAGCGACCTGAGGTCAACATTTTTAACCTGGGTTGTTTGTTAAATTGTCCCAGCTCTGCAATAACAACCAGAACAAGCACAAGTTGTATTCAAAGGCAATTCAAACAATCCTCAGAAACTTTATAATAAAATCACTAAACTGGAGAGCGAGGTGGAACCATGGAAACAAGGAAGAAACCTTTCTGTGGGAGATGGGAAAAGCTTGCACAGCTGGGATCGGGAGTCAGGGGAAAAGTCAGATTTCAGCTTTAGCCGTAGTGATTAACTACCTTAACTCTAGTAATTGTTAATGAGCGTTTAGCATGAGCCAAACCAGATTGGCATTTGTACAGGAGCAAGATGGTCAGGTTAAATCCAACCCGAAGCAGCCCAGTAAAGGTGGACGTGAACCACGTGGCGTGGAAGCAGAGCTCTTCAAAGCGTTTCTCGGCCTCGTGGCAAGGTGGCCTCAGCCACGGAGAGTAAAAGGACCATGGGGACTGCAACACTTGGGATCACCAGCGTTGAAGAGAGGTTTTCAGGCACAGTTGGGTGCCTGCTTTCATAGAAAGCAGCTCTTTGCAGCCCTGCTCTTGTCAGAGCCGCCTGTGCGTCAGGTCATTCCAACAGCTGCTCCTGGTGGTTTAGCAGGTAGGTGATAATCGGGCTGTCCACACCACACAGCCCTTCGCAGATCACCAGCAAGGGCTCTCTAGGCCACCGGTGGCCCACGGCCCTGTTTCAGAAGCAACGTGCTATAATAATGTATCCCTAACCATGCTTTATACCAATAAGTAGGCTATAACCCTGTCAAGGTGTGCTGGTGACTCTATAAACCATGAGACCTGAATGGTCAATGGTCGAGTGGTTTAAAGCTGTCACCAGAATACTGAGATAGCCTTATAAGCCTTGTGCTGCATGGCTGGGGATACATTATTCACTATAATATATGGTAAGAAATACCTGCGCAGGGTCTGAAATGAACTGCTTTAGCCACTAGCCAGCATGGCTAGTGATCAGGGAAATCCGTCAGCATTTTCATGTGCAATGGGAGGCAAAAAGATGCAGGCGCCGGGGGAGGAGAAACTCATTGTCTCTACGTAAAGAAATTGGGTTTTGTGCAGGGGACGGAAGGCGAGCAGAGCCTGGGAGCATGGGCAGGGTCTGCGCTCGCTGCAACAGGGGAGGGAGCACCCGGGGCTGGTGACCTTCAGCGCGCTGCAACTCCATGGTCCTTCCTCTCATTTTCCCTCATTCCCCTCATTTTCCATTTCATGGAGGATGCAGGGAAGCACGCGGGCTGTCAGCTCGGAGCTGCTCAAGGAAGACACGTGGGGACTGGGTGTGAGGGTCAGGCTGGAGGCAGGGGATGTCATGCGAAGGGACCATGGCTTAGTCACTTGCCAGATGCCTCTGCTTTCTGGCCTACCTCCATACAGTGTCACGAGCGTCACAGGAGAAAGTCTAAAACTGCCCAAGGTCAATTACAAGCCAGTAGAGGAGTCAGAGACAGAGTCCGAGGGGCACCTTACGCTGATGGGGACAGAGAGAGGTGGGTTGCCCCATCCCTACCAAGCATGTCTTGGGTAGCACCAAGGGATGGAGGTGTCTGTACATATGTACAGGCAGGTGTGTGGCCCCACAGCCAGGACCTGGGGCTCTGAGAGGATCTTCTGGGTGATTTCATGAGAGAAACCATCAATTCTGCATCTCCGGCCATAGCCAGGCTCGGTGCAGGTAGCTGCAGGGGTGATGGAGGAGAAGGCAGGGGTAGGTTTGGGTGCAACAGGGTGAAGGGATGCCCTGAATCAAACGGCCAGCACATAGAGGGGATGATGAAGGCTTTGAGGAGGCTCTGGAGGGGTTTATGGTTAAGCCTCTGTCACTGACAACCTTGGCAAATAAAAGATTTCCCCATCCTGACAGCCTATGCTGCTCCAACCACCGGAGACAAAGTCCCTGAGAACGTGCCCCTGTGAGTACCCTTCGGTGGCAGGGGGTTGGGGAGGGAGAAACGAGGAGGGCTTGGGGGATTTCATTAGGAGATGGGAGGGGAGGGAGGAAAGCCCTCCTACGGAACAATAGATGGAGCTCAGATTGCCTGAAGGGCTTGGCCGGCTTGCTTTATTTATTGTATATACATATATACATGCAGATATGTATTTGTATGCATGTGCGTATATATGTATTTTTCCCCTTCCCCGCCTTTATCAGGGAAGGACCCAGGAGCATCTTTTCCCACCGCAGGGGCTGGGAGACAATAGTGCTGCCGGGGAGGATGCGGGGAAAGGGCCCTGGGCTGCCTGGGATCAGTAGCTGGGAGACAGGGGCTGGGGCGGAGGAATCCGGGGGCGCCGAGCACGGGGCTGTCCGCCCCCCATGGCCTCGCTTGTTATGTTAAGAGCCCGACGGCGGAGCAGGGGCGGTGGGGCGCAGGGAGAACAGAGGGAAGGGGGGGCTCTGAATGCGGCCGCCCCGCCATCCTTCTGTTCTCCATATGGGGACATTGTCTGGCCCCCCTCCCTCTCCTCTCCCCACTGTGCTCACCACCTCAAGTGTTGGTTTCCCCTTTTTTTTTTTCTTTTTTTTTTTTTATTAAAAGCCTCGGAGCGGCCAGCGGGGTGACGGGCACTAGGAATTTGTGAAGGGCAGAGGAGGAGGAGGAGGAAGAGGAGAAACAAGTTTGTGTTCGTCGAGCGGAAGCCACGTCCCTCCGTCCCCCTCCCCGACCTCCCTCCCAGCTCCCAGTCTGGGCTGGCCCATGCCTGGGGACAACCCGATTTGGCAGCTCGGGTGTACGTGGCAGCGGGTGACAGAGCGCTGGGGAGGGCAGTTCCCCAGGGAATCCCTCCCCATCCCAATACTCCAGTCCTCCATCGCACGCCAGTCCCTAGAGGATGAGGTGCTGCTTCCTGCTGTGCCCCACTGGGGACCAAAGCCCGTCTCCCTCTATCCAGCCCTTGGCAGGCCCCCCGGAAACCCAGTTTCTAGGTTTTTTCGCCTGGTTTGGGTCCCAATTTCTTCTGAAACTCACGCTGAATAAGATCTTCTCACCCCTTTCAAGCCCAGGCTTTTCTGTCCTACCCGATTTCTTATTTCAACAGGAATCGTTTTAAAGAGCTACTGTGCTCCAGAAAAATGCTTCCTGTGTTATCACCCACCCAAAAGTAGCACAAAACACATTAGAAAGTCTCTTCTCTAGTGATTTTTTATATTTGATGTCAGTGAAGATAAAACTAATGGTGTCAAGCAATGTAAGGAAGGGGAAGATTAAACAAAATCTATCCCCTGCAAAAACAAAGCAATCAATATAACATTATCCTGCCGCAGTGGCTTTCAACTTGCTTTGATTTGTGGATCCCTAGAAAATCTCTCATGAAGGCTCAGCACCCCACCCCCCTGAAAATTCCCAAGCCCCAGCCGCTGGAGAGCGTTGGAGAAATTGCTTTTCCCACTCTGTTTACAATGTTCTCCCTTCCAGTGTCTCTCTCCTCACAATTCCATGTTCTCCCAGGGGTCTGCAGACCACAGGTAGAAAAATACCGTCCCACAGGATACCAGCTCAAATGTAGCTAAGACTAATTAAATAGGGAGCTTACTATTGTTAGTGTAATAATTCTCAGATCCGTCTTACCTGGAGAATCCATTTTGCCACCTCTGGGAAGCTCCCACAGGAGTGGGATGTGAGACATCACTCTGGTCCTATCTTGTGAGCAAAGAAATATCAATTTTTCCCTGTTGCAACAGATTAAAGATGGCTGGAAAGTTTCTGGACACATGCTTTGCTCTTGCAGGAAAAAAAAAGAAGGATTTTTGTTATAAAGGTACTTCTCCCCCCCGCCCCTCCAAACCATATGAAGAAATTATTGATCAAACTAAAACCAAACTTTTAATTCTCTCGTTTCCTATTTTTTGCTTCTGCTTTGTGTCTTCTGTTTCATTTTGCATCTCTGACTTCAGGTAAACATTTCTGCTGGAGAGGGGAGCAGCACCTCTTTGTAACTGGCCTGGTACAAGAAAAATAGGAAAATAAGATATTTTGATATTTAAGGTAAAAAATATTTTATTTCTGTGGGCCACATGCTGACACTGTCAGTATAACACTCATGAGACACTGAAAAATCAAGGTGAGAAGTTTAAACAGCTACAAAATTTCCTTTTCGTGAAAAAAAATGGAAATACAGCAGCACCTATGCCTGAAACTAGGGCAGGCAACATCCAGGAATATCGCAAAAAATGTCGAAACAGAAAAGCCGTGGTTTTTCCAAGTTGTTCTACAGATCTTTAAAGATGCGCCTCCATGAAATAACGAGTGGTTCATTCACCAACCCATCAGCTTGGGAAATGTATGCAACACGAATTCATTTGTTTCCAGCTAATTGCACTTTCATTTCCTCCTCCTCTCTCTCTGCGAGGCTGTGCAGGCTCGGGGCTGAGCGGCGCTTCCCAGGCTGTGCCAGCCCCCCGTACCCAAAGCCCATCACCGTGGTACCTGGCCCAGCCGGGAGCCACAGCCGCTTCCTTCGCTTTTAACCTTCTTCTGGGCAAGAAATGTGTGGGACCCCGAGGTCTGGAGTGGGCAGGGACTGGCAATCGGTCCTCTTCTCTTTTATTCCTGGCTCCTGTCATTGGCATGCAGTACAGTTGTAGTCAAACAAATGAACTTCTCTACATCTTAGTTACCCTTTCTGTAAAATGAAGGTAATAATATTTATCCAGCTGGGATGCTGCGAGGAGTAATTAATGTGTACAAATCGCTTTGAATTCCTCTAACGAAGTGCAAATTGTATTAGTCCCCACAGAAGCCGGTAATAGGTTTGTGTCTTCCTTCGCTGAAGGTCTGACCTCAATCCCCTGGGGTAATCTTGAGGAAAAAACTCTTCCTACTATTTGTATTACAGCAGCTCGTAAGGACTTCTCCAAGGCCAGAATTCCCATTGTGCTCGAGGCAATATGTTATGGAATCATAGAATCACAGAATGGTTCGGGTTGGAAGGGACCTTCAAGATCATCCAGTTCCACCCCCTTGCCCTGGGCAGGGACACCTCCCACCAGACCAGGTTGCTCAAAGCCATGTCCAACCTGGCCTTGAACACCTCCAGGGATGCGGCATCCACAGTTTCTCTGGGCAACCTGTTCCAGTGTCTCACCACCCTCACAGCAAAGAATTTCTTCCCAATATCTAGTCTAAATCTCACTTATTTCAGTTTAAAACTCTTCCTCCTCATCCTATCCCTCCCCTCCCTGATCAAGAGTCCCTCCCCATCTCTCCTGTAGCCCCTTTAGGGGCTGGAAGGGGCTCTAAGGTCTCCCCAGAGCCTTCTCTTCTCCAGGCTGAACACCCCCAACTCTCTCAGCATGTCCTCATAGCAGAGGTTCTCCAGCCCTCTGGTCATCTTTGTGGCCTCCTCTGACCCTGTTCCAAAAGGTCCATGTCCTTCCTGTGCTGAGAAGGTCAAAGATAAATAACCAAGGCACAGAGAGGAAACATCTTGCTGGTGTAAGTCTATGAACCAATCCAAGTCTTCTCAGAAGACCATCATCTCAGGTTGACTTCCTGACTCAAGCTGAATTCTCACCTCTCTTGGCTGGACATCAAACTGTCCCGTTTTGGTGACTGACAGACCAGCCAGAACACAATGGATGGAGCTTCCTTCTTATGAGATGTTTGGGGAGAGCAGTGTTAGGGCAGGTCAGGGTTCACAGAGGGAGGATGTGAAGTAGCTTTGAGTAGGGTAGATGACCACTGTTCCTGTTCTTTATCTTATGCTCTTTTGGAGGCCTGGACACATTCTGTGTTCTGATTTCTCAATACTTTCAGGTGTCTTTCTGCTGTGAGAAGAGAGAGAGCAAGAGAATTCAAGAAGGACTGGTTAAGTTTGTTTTGTAAACCTTTATGCATAAATATATGGGGAAATGTGGATGGATCTCCAACAGCTCTTCTAGCATTTATCATGTTCAGTTTTTGGCTGATGTAACCGTTAATTTCTTGTTACTGCATCCGTACCTTAAATAGAGCAGTAAGCTGTTTCACCACCACTATGCTGGAATTTTTCATTTTTGAACTGATGAAATGGTCCAAAACTTGATTCCATGACATTAGAAATCAGTTCGAATTGTGCCTTTTCTGAAGGAAAAATAGAGCAGAAAAAAGCATGTGTCACAAAATTATCTGCCAGCACCAATGATGGGCTGATGACCCTGTTCACATTATGTTTAGCTATAAAATACTGCTCTGTGAAAAGCTGCATATTTCACAGGCGCTGCAGATGTTTCACAGAGGAGACCAGAGTCAGTGATGAGCCCCTTGGCCACCTGGTCCTTGGATACATGGTTGCTACGCCCCTTCTAATGCCAGTACCCAGATGGGTCACCAGACTTTCTGGGTGAAGATTCCACCATTTTCACTTCCCCTGCTCTCCCAAAGGACCTCAGGCACTTGTTGTATGGAGGTCCAACCAGAAGGGGAGCCCCTAATCCCTGAAGGCACCTCTCACTGGTATCAACACCCGGGAGACAAGCTAAGGAGGTATGGCCCAAGTCATCTCACCACCAATGGGATGAGAGGAATGATAAAAGTTGGTGTGATCAGAGAACTGAGAAGAAAAAAATTGGGGCCAAAGACTCTCGTGGTGTAAATCATTCTCACTCCATGGATTTTATGGGACTGTGTTGATGTACACCTCAGCCTCTAACACCCTTAAACCATGGGCTCCTTCAGCGGTGAAGGAAACACGTTGGAAAGGAGCCAACAAGAGAGAGGGCACCTTACCTTGGGAGATGCTTCCCAAGAAGCCAGCAGAAGCCGAGATGGACTTCCCTTCCTCCCCTTCCTTCTGCTGCCCGCGGTCCCCACCTCTCAGAGCCAGGGTCCCTCCTCCATCGGCTGACACTTGGCCGGAGAAGCAGGAGCTCTTCCTAGGTGGTGTCTGAAGACGCCTTTTTGAACGTAGCACGAGCAAGGATGGGAGGATGAGGGGAGGGGGGGTTGGGGGAAGAGGAGAGGTACAGACACAGCACTCCTTGGCAGTGATTTATAGACTGGGTCAGGCACAAATTGACTCGTATGCAAGAAATGTAAATGGAATCGAGACTTTTGATGGAGAAGCTCATTTTCAGACTTAAACGCTTTAGATTAAACACACTCACACACAAATGCTGGCGGGGAGGGTGTTTTATATAATTTACATTACAAATCAATTCATTATCCACAGAGGCAGGTTGCACTGATTTTCAAGGATCGGAGATTTGATGAAGAGGATTCATTTCAAGAAATAAACCTTTTAAATTAACCGCAAGATGAGGGAAATTTCTTTATTTAAAAAATGCGCCAGCCCCTTCTTTGTTTCTTTTATTATTATTAATATTATTTTCCAGCCAGCTCTGGGTCATTAAGGAGGGTCCAGAAGTCACAGATTGCCTTTCTGAGGGAGGAGAGCTGAGAACTTCGAATGTCACACATTTTGTCTGGCTCCAAACCCTTCATTTATCGCAACACAATTTGTTACCTGTGGTTGGCTCTGAATACCATTGTGCGCTGTGCGCCAGGACTGATTTAGCAGGGAATGTCCTCTCCACCTTGAACTTGAGAGGGGGGGAAAAAAATCCCTTGAGAGAGGAGATGATGGAAGAATCATGAAAGACAGACTTCCAGCTGCCTCAGAAGGGAAATGCCCATCGAGCTCTGGGTGAAGTCCCTTTGAGCTTTGGCAGGGTGTGGAGTTCAAGAAACCCTGGCTATAACAAAGGCAGATGGCCCTTTGAGGGGATGTTTAAGATGCAGAGGTAAAGAAAAGCAACAAAAGGAAAGCCCAGAACCAACAGGGTCCCATCCTGCCCTCGAGGTGTGCAGATCACAGCGGAGAATAGCCAGGGCTGGAGGCAAAGCAGGAGGAGGGAAGATGATTGAAGGATGAGTGCCACGTTATCCCTGTCTTCCTTGGCAAGGGCTGCAAAGTAACATCTTTGAGGAAGACTCTTTCTCACTTCCTGAACCATTTGGGTATAGTTTGTTCCCCTCCAGTCATTCCTGGCCGCAGCTCCCTCGTAACTCCCAACAACAGCTCCCACAACCTGGCTGCAAACGCAGCCTCCCAGTTCCCTGGCGTCCCGCCTGGCTGCAGCACAGCAAGGCAAAACAAGAGTGATGGAGCAAGCACCTTCTGTCTTCCGTGAGAAAATGCTTTTTTTAGATACTTTCATATTAAAAAAAGACAAAACCAAAAAACCAACAAATGGTTGGGCTTCTTTCCTATTTGAATGAAAGCCAGTCCTCCAGAAACACAACTGCTCACCTAACCATGGGTGACCACCTCGGTTGTGTGGGATGAACCTGGGCCAGAGGCTCTTCCCAGGAGATGGCTGGGAATGGACAGCTTTTGGGTCCTGGAGACATCTGCATCCTTCCAGGTCCCTGTGAGCCTTCTTGCTCCGAACCTGAGTGCAGGGGCTTCTTGAAGCCACGGGAAGGGCAGCTCCTGCCCCACGTGTGAGTCCTGGCACAGGTTGGGCAGCAATTACCCGAGCTGGAGGGGAGCTGAGTCACTGGGGTTAACAACCCTGATCTTGGGAGGAAAAAAAAAATAAAATTAAAAAATGCCACAGGAGGATCTTTAATGACCACAAACGCTAAGACCTTCATTTTATGTCTCTTCCAAAAAGCAATCACGCACCTTGTAGCAGGGGAGCTTTTATTCTCATGCGGGTGGGGTAGCCAGTGCGGTGTCCTCTCCCAGGCGCATCCAGACCTGGCCAGTCCAAGCACACAGAAGAACAACGTGAAACATGTTTGACCTTCACAACTTTCCTTTACAGACCAGCAAGCTAAAACCCTGAAGGAATTTTCCTGAGTGAGTTTGTCCAAAGCAACGTTCACCACCTCATTCAATATTTGCCTGCAAAAAAAAAAAAATGCCAATTATTGAGAGACAGTCCTGGCTGGGCATCAATAGGCAGCCAGGTGTGAGAAGTTGAAGAGAAATACATCTCATTAATGTGGAATTGTTTTTAGGTTAATAATCTTGCGTTAATTTTCCTTTAAAATATTGTCTTTGACCGTTAAACGCTCGCACTGTTATAAAAAGAACGTAATAAATGATCTTGAAGCAAATTCTCCTGCCAAATGTCATAATTTATTTGCATAATTAGCTCTTAATTTTAATTCAATATGCAAATCCACGCTTCCTTTAAATTGCAGCAGCCTGTTTCCCGGCCCTGGCTGCCATGAATTTATTGTGAGGCGGCTGTTTGAAAAGGCAGCTTCACTGCCTTCTGGGGATGGCTGCCTGGGGGAGGGGGTGCCCACCGCCAACTCCAGTCACTTTTTGTTTGGGTTTTGTTTTGGTTCGCTTCTTATTAAGTTGGACCCCAGCCTGCTTCAATCCCTGAGCGTCCCCCTCTTTCCCCCAACAAGTCCTGTTTCCCTTTGTCTTCCTTCTGCATTCTCTCTCTCTCTCTTTTCTTCTCCTCTTTGGAGAAGACAATGTTGATCCTCCATGTTCCCTGCCCCTTGCCCCCCCTCCATGAAAGGCTCTGGCTCAAGTCAACCTGGCAACTGTTCTGTTCTCCTCCCCCACTTCAGCTCCCTTTTCTCCAGCCCTTCCTTGCCGTGCGACAGCCCCTCACTCAATGCCTTTTCACGGTGCCTTCCTCATCCTGGAGGAAGGTGAGGGGGAAAGGCTTGGCTTCCCCATGGGGTTTTGTCCCCCAGTCCCTATGTCCCATCCTCCCCCATCCCTCATGACCAGAGCCCCTGGAGGTCACCAGAATCCCATCTCACCTCCCTAGCTGAGTCCCCATGGACTGTGGTCCATGATGGGCCACCCCAAACCACTGGGTTGGTGGGAGGAGAGACCCAGGCAAGTCCTCGCTGCTGGGGACCAAATGTGGCTGTTCCCCTGCATGGTTATCTGCCAGCTGCAGAGCAGGAGCAGGGACGTTCCTCTCCCTCGCTCCCTCCCCAGATCCAGCATCCCTCCGTGCCCGTGCTGAGCCCCTGCACCCACAAGGAGGGTGGGAGACCAGACATCTGGGGCATCAACCCACACCCAGGCACGGGCCTCAGCTCTTGCCCCGGGATGTGCAGCCAGCTGGCACCAGCCACCGATCCTCCCCTCTTACAAGGAAAATATCCAAATAAAACAGCTCTCAGCTTTCTGCTCCTTCCTCCTCTTCCCAATCCAAAACTGAGACAGGATTTCAGCAAGCACAAAGTCCCTCCAGGTGGGCAGACGACTTGGAGAGGAGGGCAGAGAGGTGTCCAAGGGGTGAGTCCCTCTCTCATTTGTCCTCCTCCACAACTGAAGTGGTGAGGAGCCCGAGCGCTGCTCCTGGCAGCTCACTTGGGCCATGGGAGCCAAATCTCCGGAGGTTTTTAGGCACCTTGCCTCTTTCCTGATGGCTGATCAGGGAGGGCTGTGGGTACCGCACGCTTCGGTTCCCTCTGGCTTTGCATCCCAAGATTTTTTTCCCTGGGGCACAGGGAGCAAGGGAGACACCCCGAGACTCCTGCCCTTGCATTTCACAGCACTGGGAGAGATGGGTGATGGAGTAACGTGAGCCCAGGGTTCTGCACACAGGTTAGGGAATTGAGCAAAAGGGACAAATTAGCCTAGAACAATAGGAGATCTTTTTCACTGGGGGAGGAACTTGGGGGAGAGGGAGATAATTAAATGTTGCTTCATCAAAGCGGAGGCAGTTTGCAAGCTGCTCTCCCTTGTAACTCTATCGCCTTCACCTCCCAGGATGGACCAGGAGGGCCGGTGGCCGTCCCCTGCCCCGGTATCGGGTGCCCTCCCTCCCCTGGGAGCACGGGGAGGGGATGGGGGGGGACCTTGGTGGAGGGAGGGGGGGCTGCCTGAGGTGGAGGGTTTGGGTTGGGGGGCTGTAGGAAGGAGAGGGTGTTGGTATCTCATTACAGGCCNAGGCTTTAAAGCGAGGGAAGGAAAAAAGAAAAAAAAAAAAAAAAAAAAGCCCAACAAAAAACAACCAACCCAAACCCAAACCACGGGCCTTTGTTAGAAATGCTGTCCGGGAAGGAAGGAAAAAGACAGGAACAGCTCAAATTCAGTCCTTCGATAATTAAAGCTTGCAAAAGAATAAAAGGGGAGGGCAAAGAAAAAAAAAAATTAAAAAAAATAAAAATAAAAAGGGTTTTCCCTCCTCCCACCTGCTCCCAAAACAGGGCTGCTGTGGCTTCCCCGGGAACAAAGGGATGTGGGGAGAATGGGCTTTTTGCTTGATCTCGCAGTGACTGGGAGGGAGCAGCGGGATGGACGTGTGGCCCCGCAGATGGGAGCCCCTCATCAAAGTCAGGGAAAAAGAGGGGGGAAACGTGTCTTTCTGTTTTACTGCTCATCAAAGCCGGACTCCGACTTTCCTCCGATCAGAGGAAAATTTGGCAACTGAAGACAAAAAAAAAAATATCTCTATTCCAAAACTGAGCAGAAAGAAGTCAAACCCCTGTGGTTTCTGCTAAGCTAAATAAAGGAGAGGGAAGTCCTTTTTCGGATTCCCAGGCGGAAGGGAACGGTGTATGATGTGGAAAAGGCTTACCATTGCCTTCAGGCAAAGCTGCTCCTTTCTCCTGCACCCACCTGCTGCACACCTCAGGATCTCACGTGTGCTTCTGGGTTTAGTGATGCTGATCAAAAGCAACCAACGCACACTCATAACAGGACTCTCAGGCAAGCGTCCCCTTTCTCAGCTCTTTATGTGTCCAAGGATTTGTCCTTTTTTTCTCTCCATCTGCTGCCTCTATTACTTCTTAGAGATTCATACCTCAAATGCTCTTCTTCCCGAGTGGTCTCTGCTTTTCCAGCTGAGGATGGTGCTGCTGAAGCTTGGCTGGGTAATGAGCATGTGGAAGCTGGGGCAGAAGGGTTTGACTTCGAGATTTCCCCACGGCATTGAGCAACACCCACCAGTCACTCTCCTGTGCCTCAGTTTCTTCACCTCGTAACTGGGGTTAACATGTTTTCTGAGTTGGGAAGCCTCCTGTAGGAATCTGAGGGAAGCTACCAGCTCTTCTTGCCAGTTGTGCATTTTACCAGATGTCGGGGCAGAGAGGATGCTGCTCTCTGCCATATTTCACTGCATCTCTGGTTTTTTGGGTCCGTCTCCATGGTCAGCCACAGCTCTGTGATCCCGACTTTTGGACCTCAAACCCCAAAGGACCCAGGCTGTCACTCGGTGTGCTGCACATCAGGACACACAGCCAAATGTGGGGAGCCACCATGATCGGGGCTGTGGGCAGAGGAAGCATTGCTCTGGTCTCACAGAGCTCTGCAAAGATAAATAAAAACCACTTGAGAAGCAGAGCTCGTTGCTTATGGAGGGGCTCATCACTTATATCTCCAAGGTCTTCCTTTCACCTGTTTGGCCCGCCTGGTCAGAGCTTTTTTGGGTTCAGGTGATCTCTCACTAGCTTGGGATGGGCTGTGATGGGATGTGTGTATCACCTGGGACCTTGAGGCCCCTTGGGAGGGCAGCAAGAGCCTTTGGGCTCGTTGATGAAGTTGGGGGCTTTGCTTGCGCTTTGGCAGCCTTGTTCTGCTCTTGAACTGCTTGCCCGCTCTCGGGGTCCAAGGATATTTGCATCCTTGAAAGCTAAAGGAGAAAAAAATACCCTAAATCTCTCTCTCTCCCCAACCTGCCTGATCCCCAGGGGCCAACCCGGTGCTGCTCAGCGGTTTCCCTGCTGCTCGGTGTCCTCTGAGTCTCCACACCGAGGGGGCTCAGGACACGGGGCCGACCAAGCAATTGGATTGCCTTCACACGCCCTAGTGCTTTATAATACCGGCCATTCTCCATGCTTGAGTCTTCTTCTGACGCTTGCCATATTCGAGGGTTACACCGCTGCGCTTCCCCTGCTCCGCGCTGCCCTTCTCCCTCGCTCAGTCAATGGTTAATGGGGTTGCCACCTCCAGCCAGGGCTGGCCCTTTGGGCTACCTCCCCGGCTGGCCCAACGCGAGGAGGGGGGGCTGGTGAGTGTCCCCCCCTCAGCTCCCCAGGAGCGTTCCACGCGACGCCTGTGGAAGTGTACAAAGTGTCAACCTCAGCGTAGTTTTTAACCTGGAGTGATAGCTTTACTGATTTGCCACTTTACTACTCTTGTTAATGAATTTTTAATCTTCTTAATGACATTAAACACGGAAAGTAATTAAGGAAAACAAGTTTGAAACTGCTGACTTAAACCCTTTATTCAGAACTATTTAATGTAGAATTAATTTGATTTTGCCCATTATTCAAATGAACACATTACCTTCCTGTGCATTGGCCTCTTTTCCTTTTTTTTTTCCTTTTTTT
>VXAK01015992.1:185862-211942 GCA_013399435.1 Arenaria interpres | reverse complement strand
TGTGTGTGTGTATATTTTATTTTATTAAATATATCATATAATGCTTTGTCCTTTTTTCTGGGAGGTAACCAGAAAGTTGCTCTCTCCCAATGACAGAAAGGGTCAGCCACCGGCATCTCTCGTGGGTCTTGTAAAGTCTCCCTGCATCAGGGGTTCAGCTGTGGTTGGGAAGGGAGGTAGCGTGCCTGAAATACTGGGTTGCTTCCACCTGCTCAATTAGGAGAGAAAGGAGCTTTGCTTCTCGGGGAGAGCTGCTGTAGCACATCCTTAGCCCAGGATGGCAGATCTACTGCCAGGGGAGAGGCTGTCCTGATTTACATCACACCTCCAGGCCTCTGCAAAGAGAGACGGGGGTGATGGAAACACCTGGGGAAACGCCGATGCTCAGCTTCGTCTCACCATGGAAGACAGGGGTCCTTGAAACTCGTGTTACCCCTTCATTGACATTGCAAGCTAGACCCTTTCTTTCCACCCTTCTTAGACGTTGTTGGCTCTGACCCACATGCACGCAGGCAGTAGACGCTCATTTGATATTGCCCCTCCCAGCTGATCTTTCCAACCAAAAAGCCAATCTTTTCTCCAACCTGGCTTTTATGTAGCCATAAACCCTACCTACCACTCTGAGCCTCAGCACCCTGGCCTTGCGAGCCTGTTTCCATTGGGATGAGGCTTCAGTGTTACTGCCTGCCTGCTGTGATTTTGCTAGTTTACTGCACAGTGTCTCTCAAATGCTGAGAAACAATCAACAGTCACAGAATCACAGAATGATATNGGCTCTGCCACCTTCAAAGGAAAGAATTTCTTCCTCAAGTTTAGGTGGAACTTCTTATATTCAAGTTTGTGCCCGTTTCCTCTTGTCCTATCCTTGGGCACCACAGAAAAAAGACTGTCCTCATCCTCCTGACACCCACCCTTTAACTATTTATAAGCATTGATCAGATGCTTATATTTTTCCTTCATCTGAATTTTCTACCTGATCCCCTGTATTCGGAAGCAGTGGAACCCCTACAAGTCCCCTGGATTCATCCCCCCTGGGCTCGGAATCCAGCTCTGCCCCAGACAGATGCGGCGTTGATTTGATGGCAGGAGCAAGCTAGATTCCACTGCCAGCTGAGGCTGAAAGGGGCAACGGGTCCTTATATCCAGAGGTCTCTCATCATCTTTGCTACCAAGAATCCTCTTCTGGCATCCCGATGCATTGTATAAATAAGCCTTTTTCTCTGCAGCCACCTGCCTGGCAGAGTAGGTAATGTCAGTGGAGCCGCACAGGCTACTCTGCTTCTGAAACAATGAGAGTTGTCCAAATAATTTTGTGTACACGAAGGATTGCTGGACGACAGAGTTAATTTGGGGCCATAAAATCCAGCAGATGCGGTGAGGTTCTCAGCTACAAAGAAGAGCAGCAAAGGCACACCTCTGAATCCCTCTCTCAGACCTGAATTTGTACAGAGGGGAACATCACAGTTCTGTACAAAAAAGTTCCTGTGCCTTTCCTTGAGCAGAGCAGGCACACATTGAGCTTCGCAGGGGGGAAAAAAATTGGGGGGGGCATCATTTGAAGAGCTCCCAGGTGCTCCCTTCATCCTGAACCTGTGTGACACAGTGACTGCAGGAGAGCAAGCCCAGTTGGAGAGACAGCTCTTTCTGCAGGTCGCTGGTGAGCAGCCAGCCCCATCCTCTGGGAGCTTTGCTGCTTTTTGCAACGACACCGAGTCGGTGTCCACGGGAAGCACCGAGATCCTTTCCCCTGGCTCCAGTGCGTAAACGGATCATTCCTCAAGCTGGAATATTAAACATGCCGGCAGATTGTCATTAAAACCCTCTTTACTTTATTATGTGTTTTTGCTTCAACAGCCAAAAGTGGAGGAAAGAAAGAGAGGAAACGATTTTTCCTGCGTGCTGGCTATACGATGCTCCATGAGCCACCGGGCTGACTCTAGCAGGACCTTTTCCCATCAGAAGAAGCAGTCCTGCAGGAGCCCCACGTGGGAGGAGACCCGCGTTTCAGACTGTAACACCTCCCACCATGGTACCTGACCTCCTCATAGCCAAGACCGCGTTTTAATGTGACAACAGATGTCATAATCCCTTTGGGCTTTTTGCAGGCAGCAAACTGAGGCATCGGATAAATGAAATGACATGGAAAAAAAAAAAAAATCAGCTGGAGAGTAGAAGAGAGCTCAGGTCCCCAGAGTAGCTGGTGACCGATCTCTCACCTTCAGCCTCTAGTGCTCTTTTACTGACATATCTGGGTGTCACAGCATGGACTCAGCGTGTCTGAACTGGATCCTGAAGCACCATAGTGGTCTCCATGTCCTGCTCAGCATGGGCTTGGGGAACTCGCTGAGGAACGGATGCCCAGCTGTCCCCAACCCATGTCTTTATGACTTCAAGCTTTGCTTTAATGAGCAAATTATTTTCATGGCATATCTGGCACTCGGCTGCTAACCAGCACCCACCGTGCCAGACCATGGGCCAGGTCCTTGTGCGATGGGTCCCCTCTCGATGCCATCACCTTTGCATCTGCTGTTTGCTGTGTTGTAATGCAAATTACTCCTCTACACTCAGCAGAAGAAGCAGTGGAATGAGAGGGCCACAGACACCTTCTCCACCTTCATTCATCCTTGGGCCACCCAGACTGGCTGCCCTTGAGCAAGATGGGCCATTCCCACCACCAAAAGAGGTTCTTGGTATCAGCTGATGGCAGGAGATCCTGGGGAGGTCAGCAACAGGGGACAGGCTCAGCCATGGGGAGGGGAAGGCACTGAGAGCTGAAGGAGGGCACGGAAGGAGGGGTGGAAAGGAAGAAGGATGAAGGAGAGAAAGGTGAGGGAGAGAAACGGATTTCAGGGTGGCTGCACATCCTTCCCGGCATCGGGGACAGCAACCTGCTTGCAAGGCTCCGGCTGGCTCTCCATTTCAAATTTGGCTGGTTTGAGAGCATAAACCTCCCTCCAGTCTGGGCACCGATAAAAGAGGCAGCTCTGCAGAGTCTGCACTCCGCCGTGGCAAGCTGCCGACTTTCATTTCTTTTTACTACTGACTTTGTGTGTCTCTCGCCCCTTCCTCCCCATTCTGGGGACTTTATGGCCTGAGACGCAGTATCCTCCTTCCCCAGAGCAAGGGCTGGCTCCAGACCTGGAATTCCAGGAAATTTCCAGGGTTGTCTCTGGCACCCAACCCTGCGAGAAATGTCCCAGCCACGCTGTCATCCTCTGAGGCTGAGACGCCCATCACAGACTGGCTTCTCCATCAGAGCCCCTCTTTCTCCTTCCAGAAGGCCAACTATGCATCCATGTTGCCCATCGCAGGTGTAAGAAGGCACCAAGATGCTTGGACATCTTATTCAGCCCTCTTCAGATGACTCCTCTCCCAAGGTGCACTGCTCCCCACAGCCAAGAACAGCCTTGCCCCACTCCTTGATGACCCACCACCTCCACACTCCAGATCCACAAGTTGTCCCCTGACCCCAGATGGATGTGGGGTCTGTTCATTGCCAGCTTGCCTTAGTCAAGATGCCCACGGCTCAGCCTTAGTCATTTGTGGTTCCCTGTTTGGGGAGGAGGGGGTCACCTACATGTGAAAGAGACTGCTACGTCACACGCTGCTGACTCCACAAACTGATTAGGCAATTAAAATGTTTCAAAGAGGAGAAGAACAAGTGACAAAGAACAAATGAAAGTGAAGCACAGCCAGGAATGGACCTGGTTGGAAAATGGTACCTTACGCACAACTCATCAGAGTTCTTCCATCTGCCAAACTGGCAGGTGAAAATCCCTCAAATAGAAGTTTTGGCTGAGAAATGTGGGTTTTCCAAAGAGAGGTGCCAATTTTTCCAACACTCTCCCCCATTCTTTGTCTTTTCATTGAAGGTCCAGTCCCTTCCCACCCCCGAACAAGCACTTGTTTTCTCAGAGATGTCCATTGAATAACCATGTCCAACGGATGAACCATTTCCCCGACACAGCTGGAACCTCGACTCTCCACTGGTGTGTTATCCCCTTCCTACCCCAAAGTTCCTGTTGTGCTTCTCCCTGTCAAGCCTGGCACATGGAAGTAAGTTCCAGAAAAAAGCCCCAGGATATTGAGAACAGTGTGGTTTGGGTACCCAAACATGCTGTTGTACCCAAAAACTTTGGGCTGTTGGGTACACGTTGTTGTACCCAACAGCTGTCCTACATCCACCCGTGCTAATTGCTTTTGCTCTACCAAATGCAGCTGGGCCATCACAGGCAGCTCCACAGCTGAACAGGAGGCAACAACGTGATTTTGTCCTTTTTTTTTTCTGATAAAAGATGCAAATTCTGAACTTAGCATTAACTAGCTTTGCAAATCTTGGCCTCCAGCAACCCTGCTGGCTGCTCCCTCCTCCGCTCAGCAGCGCGCACGTGGACGTGTGATTTCTGACACACGCGTGGCCTGTCTATCATGACCATCATACATTTCATCATGCCCCTCTGCACGTTTTGTAAGGCGCGCTCCAACATTTACAAGTGTGGATCCCTTAGCTCTTGGGATAACTTCGGTCGGATTTGGTCGTGCTGGTGGCTGCAGCTCAGGACACACACACGAAGGTGCCCCACGGCAGCTCTTTGCATGAACACGCAGGGGATTGCATTTTGTCTATGAGACCATGCATTCAGGACCCACTCTGCACATATCTTATGGAAGAATCATGGAAAAAAATTGTGTAAAATGCAGAAATTTATTTTGTCCCATCTATACCTGTATTGTATATGTACGTGAAAGTATTTTATGAAACCCATAAGATGTGCTCCGTAGTACCCACTTCAGATATAGCTGGTTTGTGACTGGAGTTGTTCTTTATTCTATTTTATTTTTGCACAGGTCCCAGTGAGTACATGAACGGCAGAAGAGGAGGAAAGATCACACTGGGAAACCAAATATCTTGGTATTTGTGTTTGTGTTTCTTCTTCACGGGTCTTTTTTTGCCTCAAGGAGCCACTTATGGGGCTGAAATACTGCAAGATCTGGTCTTCCTGTGGTATTCCTACCAGCCAGGGAGTGAAACACCCTGAGCAGAACAGATCTTACATTATTTCAGCTCCACAGAGTGCTCCCTGAGGCATCGGCGAGAAACATAAGCACAGCTACAAAGGCACAGAAAATGCTTGCAACACAGATGCAAGCACTGAGCTCCGAGAGTTCCTCCCTCAGACGAGCAAGTGGCCAGAGGCTGTGTCCACCTTGGCCAAGGCACGCTGCAGAGCTTGTAGTGGGTGACCTACAGGAGGTCTGCTCCGATTCCAGATGACAAAGAAGCCAGCCCAATCCAAACTTCATGGAGTTTTTGCAAATTCATGGTCCATGGCTGGAAGCGCTCACACTCTCAAGGTGTCCAGGGCACCGGAGAGCCAGGGAGAAGTTCACTGCCATCTACACGCTGCTCTTCCAGCGTCAGCTCCAGGAGGGAACTGCAGTTTAGACTGGCCCACACAGCCTTTCTGTGCCACCCATGGGGCCAGAGGGCTTGAGGGTAGCTAATGTCCACGTTAGCTGGAAGGTGCCCATCTCTGACACCTACACTCCCAACCTGAATCCAGACCTCAGTGAAACAAATGGAGGTTCTGGACTTGCTGTGGTGCTCTCTACTGGAAGGTGGCTCATGGCTGGGTGATGGAGAAAGGCTCATGTACTCTGCAAGCCAAGGTATAAATTGATTTTGTGTCTGTTACAACATCTCCGAAACACTCCCCCATACTACCATAAGAACCTTTCATAGACCTTAAAGATAGACATCAGCAGAATAACACCAGCAACAATTGGATAATACAGACACAACTCCCAGAAATGTTTGCATTTCAGTCCACAAAGCTTACTGTGGTGGAATATGAGGGGTGCAACCTCTCCTCTCCTTCCATCAACATAGAATCATAGAATCGTAGAATCATAGAATGGTTCAGGTTGGAAGGGACCTTAAAGATCATCCAGTTCCAACCCCCCTGCCCTGGGCAGGGACACCTCCCACCAGACCAGGTTGCTCAAAGCCCCATCCAGCCTGGCCTTGAACCCCTCCAGGGATGGGGCAGCCACAGCTTCTCTGGGCATCATGGGGTGCAGTTTGCCAAATGATGCCACTGGGGCCATACTCTTGCACTGTAGATCCCTTCACTGCATGGGTGGCTCTGGACATCAGTGTAGACAAAACCCCCTGCATCCAACCCTACTATATTGAAGATGGCTGAGAACTTTGGCTTTTCTACAATAACCCAAAACTTTTTGATGGAGATGAATATTTTCCAAGTAACATCCTCTGTCTCGTCATAATGCTGGGAAAAACGTTCAATTGCCTACTAGCATTGCTGATGCCTGGAAATGGCTACAAACCAGAAATTCCAGCCTACAGGAAATTCTGTTATTTCTACATTTATTTTCATCATGAAGTAAAATGAAAAATGGAGTGGACAGGATGGGGTAGAGCAGAATGTTAATTCTGCAACAAATTCAATGCAGAACCACGAAAATCATGTTGAAGTTTATGTTTCAATAGCATTGAAAACAGAAAATGGCTTATAAATGTAATGAGAAAGACAAAAACAAATAATCCATTGCATTTTGGGTCAGTTCAAGTCTCTGCCAAAAATTCCAGTCGACACGTAACATTTCCAGAAAATGGTTCAATTTGGAGGATTCTGCATTTTCCAATGGAAAACTGGTCCATCAAAATTCTTTTTTTTTTTTTTATCAGCTCTCTTGATTATAGCATGGTACTAAAAAGGGATGTTTTCTGCTGTAACCATTTTTTTCTAGCTGCAGGCATGTAATTTACACTTATATTTCAACCGACTAATACCGCATTAAGCATCCCCTCAGAACTGGACTTTCATTATCAGAGATTACATAACGACAAAAGAAAACAGCTATAATGGCCCAAAAAACCCTGGCGCCTGTGGCAGGGGAGCCTGTGATGCTCTGCCCTGTGCCCTGCAGTGGGGCAGCCCAGTGGGTCCCAGCCCGTGTCCCCCCCTGCAATGCAGCAGCATCGCTTGTTTGTGTGCCCCGGTAGCTACAGATGGGGCTAAACCTGGAGAGGAAACTACTCTTTTTTTGTTGTTGTCTGAATCAGCTAGAGTCAAATGGAAAAACCATTAAGCTCTGGGCACCCTGGTCCTTCTTTTTTTTTCCTGAATTATTTTCTCTTTCCTTTTTCTTGCTGTTCGCTTTTCTTTCTCTCTCCCTTCTGCAGACTCTCTCCTTTTTTCTTTCTTTCTTCCTTCCGCGTGATTTTCTCCTTTCTTTCCTCTTAGATTCCTGCGGTGGGCATTGCCCTGTCTTCATGCCTGTGTGCCTGTGTGTTTGCAGTTCATTGTGCCGGCTGCTTTTCCATCTTCCCCAGGTGCCCACCAGTCAGCTGGTACCACGGGTGGACTCATTTTTTTATTCCAAGGCCTGGCTTTGGAAACTCCAAATTTCCCCTTCCAGAGGCTCCGGGCTTCAGCAGTTCATCAGGGACGTCATCCTAAACCCGCCCTTCGAGTGACACAGCGGGCAGCCCCAGACAGGAGCTCTCCCCTCCCAGCCACCCTGTTCTCACGGCATTTCATCAGAAAGAAAAAAGACAAGTTAATCTGTTTGGGCTGAAAATGAAGGAAACAAGGGGGGTAAAAAAAAAAAAACAACAAAAAAAACAAACGGTGAAAGAAATGATATTTCTCTCCTCCGGCAAAGGGGCATGTTGGGGGTGGGAAGGAGTGTGGGGGGTGGGTAGAGGGAAGGAAGGTTGCTTTATTTTATTGATTTAAAAAAAAACACACACATATCCCACAGGCGCCAAAAAGCACAGGGCAATGATTAATGTCCCCTCAGAAAAAGAAATTATATAGAATAAATTAAACTACTGTGGCAGCAAATTGAAAAATAAGGATGTAAATGAGGTTTGAATACTTAATATCTGAGAAGGGGAAGCGAGTCCTGGGCACGGCAAGAATGGTGAGAAATTGCCAGCGACCCAAGGGAAGACGTTCCCTTTTCCCAGCCCAGGAGGCCAGTGGCAAGGAGATGGAGTTGGGAGCAGAGCAGGGTTGGGTCATACCCGGAGATGGAGCCAGCCACTCTCAAACCTGTGGTTGCTCCCCCAGCTGAGCCTTGCACGGGAATTTTCACGCCGTGCAGTTGGGCCCAAAGACTTCAGGTGGTCTCACAAGCAACGTGTCATGGTACACATTGTGGGTAGAGATTTCTGCTACCTAAATGTGTGTGTTTGGTCTGTATTGGATGCTTGAGTTAGCATGCCTTTAACTGGTTAAAAGTTATGGCACATGGACCTCCTGTTCCAGCCCCATCAGGCAAGGGCCGTATGTGCCAGGAGTAAAGGAAGGGAAGCAAGACAAGACAGGGGTGAAAGGAAAGCCATGGCCAGGGAGGGCTTAGATTGGATATTAAGAAAAATTTTTACTCTGAAAGGGTTATTAAGCATTGGAACAGTTGCCCAGGGAAGTGGTGGAGTCACCATCCCTGGAGGTATTTAGACGTGGTGCTGAGGGACATGGGTTAGTGATGGGTTTTGCCAGTGTTAGGTTGATGGTAGGACTTGATGATCTGAAAGGTCCTTTCCAACCTGGACAATTCCATGATTCTATGGTGAAGAGCGCACCTTCAGGTTGGACTTGTTTGTATGAGAAATTCCTGGCTGTGGTCCTTTCTTCTAGGACTTCCCCAGCTCTGCTCAGCCAGGTGCTGAGGGTGATGGTGGTCAGATCTGGACTCAGGCTGCCATTTGCCACCCGGAACCACAACAGCTCTATTAAAACCATTAGCTGTCAGCCTGTGTTTCAGACGCTGCGTGATGTGGTCCCCCCCAGGATGACAGATCAGTGGGTCTATGGAAATCAAACTCCATCACCCACCTTTGGCAGCCGTTTCTTGCATCGCCACTGTCAAGTCACTTCTTCTTCTGGCCCCATCCCTAGGAAGGGGGACAATATGGTGCAGCACCATCTGGAAAGCACAGAGGAGACTTGCCTTCACTTCTCAGGGCTGTGGGGCTGGTGGTAAGTGTTGGGAGTGGGGAAGGATCTTGTGGGAAACCTGTCCTTTACCTGTGTGTGCTGCCACGTGGAGCCGGCCCTGGGGCTTGTTTTCCATACTGCAGGTGCAGGGGAAAGATGCTGACTGGGGATTAAATGTTTTGTTAACATCAAAACAAAACACAGAGCACAAAAAGCTTTCCGTGCAGCTTGTTTCTAAGAGCTCACTGGGCAGCAAAGGGTCCAAGGAGAAGGCTGCTGCTACCAAAGACAGCAAAGATATATACTGGGGGGTCTGCGGATGCCCTCACCGGGGTCCTGCTTCAAGCCACAGGCTGTATCCTGCTGTAAGGACAGGCTGAGAGAGTTGGGGGTGTTCAGCCTGGAGAAGAAAAGGCTCCAGGGAGACCTTAGAGACCATTCCAGTAGCTAAAGGGGCTATAGAAAAGAGGAGGAGGGACTCTTTATGCGAGAGTGGAGCCATAGGATGAGGGGTAATGGTTTTCAACTGAAGGAGGGGAGATTTAGATTAGATCTCAGGAAGGAATTCTTTGCTGTGAGGGTGGTGAGAGCCTGGCCCAGGTTGCCCAGAGAAGCTGTGGCTGCCCCATCCCTGGAGGGGTTCAAGGCCAGGCTGGATGGGGCTTGGAGCAACCTGGTCTGGTGGGAGGTGTCCCTGTCCATGGCAGCGGGTTGGACCTCTGTGATCTTTAAGGTCTCTCCCAACCCGAACCATTCTATGATTCTATGATTTCTGTCCTCCTGTCACCAATGGGAGAAGCATGGGGGTTAGAGAGAGAAAACCCAGTTATTCACAAAAATGGGAGGAAAAAAAAAGTGTTTCTCTGGTCCCTGTTGACTTGGGAGCAAGAGGGTGCCTCAGCCTTGAGGGGACCACTAGCACAGGAGCCCCGCAGAGCCGGGGCAGCTCCTTCTCCTGGGAGCTCAATGTTGGTTTGGGGTCACGGACAGACCTGGCTGTGGGCAGTGTTTATCAAATGAGTATTTATCAAACAGTAGAAAGACAGAACGAGGAGGGGGCAGAGTATGAGGGTAACAGCCCAAGGAGGGTGCCTGAATTTGGGCCGAGGGGCCAGTAACGGAGCAGAGCACCTTCCCCTGCCCCTTCGGCTTAACCTCAGGCACAGCCATTAACCTGACCCGATGGGAAATTAATATTCCCCAAATTGCCAGTGAGCTGCTCGCTCTGGCTTGTTTTCTTTCCATCTGGCTGTGGTGGAGGAGAGCCCATCCTCAGCTTGCTGCTCAGCTGGCTCTTTCTTTTTTATCTCTTGTCTCTCCATCTCCCATTCAGCCCCGTCTATCTCTCCATCCCTCTGCCAGTGTGGGTGAGTGTGTGTGTGCGTGCGTGTGTCCCTCTCTCTTCCCTTCTGTCTTTTTTGTTCATATATATTTAGTATTTATTTACAAGCTTGATTTTTTTCCCTCTGAGTGAAGCCAGGCATGCACAGAAATCCTTAAGATGCTATAAAGCCGCTGAGGTATAAAATGGAAAGTGCTTAGCCTGCCTGTACAGAAATATCTCACTGCGCCGCACTGGAAGCCACCGAAGCTGGGCACTGTAAATCTCATAGAGTTTAGCTTGTTTGTTTACACCATGACGACGATCTAAAGAGAAAAAGAGAGAGAGAGAGCGAGAGGGAGAAGCTCTCGGTTCCCCTGTCAGGCCACAGCACACAATCCCCTCCCCAGACCATTTCTTGGACCTCATGGGCCAGGATGCCTTCCAGCCCCACGGATGGTGCTGGGCCAGTGGTTCCTTCCCAGCCCATCCCAATAGTGGGATGGGGGAGAAGTGGCCTTGTTGATATTGCCCTTTCCAGGAGACATGGCAAGGTCGCTTATGCATTTCCCAAGGCCATCCCAAGCGAGGTGTTATGAGGATCTCCCGCTGGTGGAATGCAGTAGACTTTCTTGCTTCTTACTTGGTCAAATTGAGTCTCTTTTTGACCGTTCAGCCTTAGCCTTGATCTGAGACCACCCTGAACAGCCACCAAAGGTCCTCCTAAAGACTTAGAAATGGTCTTTGCTAGAAGTAGCGGGCCAAATAAAACCTTAACTTGGGGGAAATAGGTTCAAATTTAGACTCCTTTGTTGCCTTGCACAAACCAGGGTCCATCTGAAGCCTGTCATGCCCATGTGATGCACAGCTCCACCACCACCCTTCCTATCCAGCCCATCTCTACAACAGGGCCCAAGTGAGGATCCTACATACTAACCTCTGGTAGGACTCCGGTCTTTATCCCACTGTCTCCAGGTAGGTCCAGCTATGGCTCTGGGGGACAATGGCATCTCAGCACACAACAGGATGGGCTCTGCCATTTGGTTCTGCCCCACAAAGTGGCTCCTCTCCCACGTGGCTGCCCTGGCAGGAAAACTGCTGGAGCTGAGTTGGGTTTGTGGGCTGCCCCATCAGACAGAAGTAGTACAGAGCCCTGGGGAGAAAATGGCAGGAAACCCCCTGTTTTGCAGCTCCCTGCTAGGATCATGGAGGACCAGAGGCCAGAATTCTTCATGTGCCAAACACAGTGATCTCCATCTGAGCAAAAGATGGAGTCATTTTAGCACAGGAGAGATGAGATTTGAGAAGGAAAGGAAAGGCAAAACAGTCTAAATCAGAAATTCTAAGTGCTATATATAGTACAGTAGCAGGAAGACTCTGTAGAAAATGTGAGAGCCTGCGGTGACAGCACTGTAAAAACATCCCTTGTTCAAAAAAAAACCCCAGCCTGCTATACTTGTTCTTACAGCACAGGTGGGGAGTTTAGCCTGCAATGCTAATGTGACCTGACCCAAACCACACAGGGAATTTGCTGCGGATCTGGGAGCTGAACTCAGGTCTCCCTGTGTCCCACACATCAGACCTTTTCCAATATGAAGGTATAAAAACCTTGGACACAGAAAAAAAAATAAAATTATCCGAGGTTGTCTCAAGTGTTCATGAGGAGAGAGATTATAAAGGAAGGAATCTCACCCTCTTCATGGGTGACTGCATACAGCTGAGGGTGCTGGGACCCCCAGGCCACCTCCCAGCTTTCATCCAGCTTCAGCAACACAAGGAATACTCAAAGAAATCCTTGCTTTGCTAGCAGTCTACATGGATGTGACCTGTCCAGATACAGCAGTGGAAAAGAAAGCTGGAGCTCAACATCTACTTGGTGCGCTGGTGGGTTTGCACCTCTTTTCAGGAGCATCCATGGGAAAGACAGCTCCATCCATCCTCTCCCCTCAAAAAAACGCTGCAAGCATGAAATCTATAGATAAACAGTTGCAGTTGGTTGTTGACTCAAACTCTTGTGTAAGCTATTATTCCTAAAAGCTGCTACACTTCCCAAGGGAAGGAGAAATTGGAGGAAAGCTTGGAAGTCATCGCTTGGGATGCCAGCCACCACTGCAGTGCACAAAGAGTGGGCAAGAGTGCTCCCTGCAGGAAGATGACTGGTTTATGGTCTTACGTTGGGCCAGAGCTGCAAGACCCTTTTGAGAGAGAGGATGATCCTCTCTCTCATCCGGAGACAACCGGATCTTGATGTCCCCACCTGCAAAGCAGATTTGCACTGAGGCTTGTTAGCAAGAAAGAAGGTAATGTTTTTACAGGACCTACAGAAAGGCAATGACTTGTCTGTGCATCCCGATACATCCCCCCTCCTATGGATGCATGGGTGTTGGGAAGGACTTTCCACCATTGCTAGAGGAGAAACTAGGTCCTGCCACAAGATAAAGACCTCAGGCACAGTAAGGTCAGATTAGCCTTGAAATCTCTCTTCCCTCATCTTCTGCTGAAATCCTTCTTTTTTGTTTGTTTTTGTCTTCCTTCCCAAATGGCTTCCTGGTCTTTTCTTTGGTGGGGGGGGAGTAGAAGGGGGGCACGCCAGGGCCCAGAGAAGGGGTCTCCACAGCGCTTGGAACAGGCCCCCAGACAGCTGCAGTGAAAGGGATGCTGCAATCCTAAATGCCCTGTGCGCTCTACATATTGTGGAAAAAGCTGTTGCATTCATCAATGTCAGACGCAGAGTTTGAATAAATTTGAATGCACTCAAGCGTGTTCCCTGCAGTTTTCTATAATATCACTTTCCAGTTTGAATATTTCACTTACTTTTTTTCAAATTTCTTTTTATCCACCAGTTTTTCCTCCTTTTCATCCTCCTCCCTTCCTCTCCTCCTTCCACCTTACCCCCCTCTCCAGGTTTTTATATTTGCAAGCCAAGCAACTGGACAAGGAAGCCATGCTGCAAGCTTCTTCTCAGCAGAGCCCTGGAAAAAGCAGTCACTTCATAGAATCATAGAATACGAGGTTGGAAGGGACCTCAAGGATCATCTGGTCCACGTTTTCTTGGCAAAAGCATGGTCTAGACAAGATGGCCCAGCACCCTGTCCAGAACTTCTCACACTGTGCTCATGCCTTCAGCTGTTGGCTGCTTTCAACATCTTCCCACCACAGAACAACACCCCATGGGATACCGTGGCTAGCAGAAATAGTGTTTGCTAGGCATTGGTGCAAGATCAACTTGTGAGGTTCTCATAGGTGGTTCTTGGTGGCCTTGGCCCACTGGCTGAGCTTTGTGGAGTTCTGGCTGTGGAAAGGGGACAACGTGGTCAAACAGTGTCCTGAGCCATCAACAGGGTCCCAGCCATCGTGCGCCCTGAAGGTCAGAGCTAGTCACTGAGAAGCAGCAGGTCTGCAACTGATCTGCTGGCGTTGCATGGTGGTGTCCCAAAGTTACTGCAGGGCAAACAAGGTGAGATGAACTCATGCTTTCTTTCCTCCTCTTTGCCACCAGCCTGGAGTAAACCTCTCAGTCCCTTTTTGTCTCCCACACTTCAGTTTTTCCCCTCTCTATTGGAAACTATATTTATGAGGGTATTCGTAGACCACTGAATGGTGCCATCCAAGCAGGCCTGCTAAAGGGTTAATTATACTCTTGACCAGCCAAAAAGCAGGGGGTGCTACTTGTAACTCTGCTTTTGGGCTAAGTTTCCATGCCTTCTGTACAAGTGGCAGGGGACAAGGAAGAGAAATGGCTTGTAAGGACCTGACCAGACAGGCACCTCCACGATGGTCAGCCCTTGCCCAGGACTGTGTGTCCTGGGGGCAGAGGGTTGCGCCTGAGCTGGGGACCGTGAGGGGAGAAAGGGCTGACGGCACCGGGGAATGAATGAATTCTACTGCTTGTATTGAGAATTCACTGCTCTCCCTTGTAGTGAAAACTCTATGATCTTGTGACTAACCACTTTCCCCTTTCACTGTTTTTGATTTATATCCCATTACTTCGCCTGTTTGTGCCTTGCAGACATGAATTTTTTCCCTGACATCTCCTATGCAGCAGCCACGTCAAAACCTTTGATAAAATAATAGTGGTAAGACGTTTGCATGGCTGTTTTTATGTTTCCAGGGATATAGACATCAATTAAAACTCTTCATACAATCTGATCCGTCGTTATTAAAGGCATTAATACTGGCACGCCCCTCAGATTAGGGGCTGCTCACCGGGCGATGGAGGAAAGCAGGGAACATTGTCCGCATGCGTCCCCTTTCTGCTCAGCTCCCACGGGGATCTCGCTCGGAGGATGACCAGCACGGGCTACCAAGGCCACCAGTGGCTGTACTGGACTGGTTTGGGGTGAAAGCATCCCATGCACCAGCAAAGCAGGGCACTGCCCTCCCAACACCTCTCACACCACTGCAGGTCTCTGAATAACAAACACCAGCTCTGCCACTCACCCCCTCCCAGACTGAAGGTGCCCAAATTGCTTGAATACATGCCCCGAGGGATGGCCAGAGAGGGCAGCTGAGGTTGCAGCCACGGGGTGCTTGGCGCTGGGCATTAACTGAAGTTAAGGCAATCTTCAACAATACGGGTAAAATGGAGAGGGAGAGTTGAGGAGGGAGAATATGGGATTTTTTCAGTGGCAACTCACATAGCGCTTCATAGAATCACAGCACGGTTCGGGTTGGAAGGGAGCTTAAAGGTCCTCCAGTTCCAACCCCCTCCCCTGGGCAGGGACACCTCCGACCAGACCAGGTTGCTCAAAGCCCCATCCAGCCTGGCCTTGAACCCCTCCAGGGATGGGGCAGTTTTCCTCATCAAATATGTCCACATGTTACCAAATACAAGAAGCATCTCTTAACCAGGAGGAAACTGAGGCTGCAGAGGTTATATTGTTAAATATGCCAGAGCAAGTACCAAATTGAAGGAAAAAATGGGCACTGCAGCAGCCAGCCTGTGAAAAATGTCAGTGTCATCGGCCAGGGTTTCACTTGGTGAGGCAAACCAGAAGGTCTGAATTACAGCTTCCTGCAGTCCTCTCCAGACCCATGTGTGCCCAGCTTTTCTCATTCAACACAGCTCAAAGCAATTCCTGCCAGAGCTGGAAACGGTTGGTGTCCCCATCTAACCTCCTCACAACACCTCTCATGGGGGGAAATCTGAATGAGCAGTGAACATTTTTGGAGGAAGGGCCTTTCCCTTTTCCCTCCAGCATCTCCACCACTCAGAACTCAGGTTTGCTTCTGTTGGCACTGTATGATATAGCCAAAGGCTCCCTTTGGTGATGATGTCTTCCCCAGTGGTGTTAGAGGACTCTACAATTGCTGTGGAATTACTGTCTGTGCTAGGAAATCTTCTCCCCATGTGGTTTTCCAAATATTCATTCAGTATAGCAAGGAGATGTTGGAAATCTCAATGCATGGTGGTCTACAGCCTACTGCTGCCTCTATTATATTTATATTATTTCAAATTATTTTTTTCTCTCTCTCTTTTTTTTCATCTCTTCCTTTCCCTCCTTGCCCAGCAGGAATTAAAAATTAGTCCTTCTGCTTGGCATCTCCCATGAAAAAAGACAGACAATATGCCCAGGTAATGGCCACAGAATAACCCCGGGTCTCCTCGCCCAGTCACACCAGTCCTGAGGGCTAGGCAAAGGTGGCCATGAGATGGTCAAGAAGAAGGTGGGACCATACCTTGGGAGACAACTTCCACCAGCAGTGATCATCCCTCCACACAGGTGCAGATGATTTGAGATACAACAGGACTCAGCAACAGTGTGGACCCTGGGAGGAGAGGGCTTTTCTTCCATCCTCTCTGGGTGTGGGAGGGTACCCAGACCCTGAGGAGATGGATTTTCATCCTCTCTGTGGGGTACCAGCCCAGTAGGCATTTCCTTGATGGCTCAAGGATAAAGATGGGGAAAACTTCCTGGAGTATTACCTCCCCCAGTTTTGCCCCTGGGATGGGTTAAAGATGTCAGTGGGAGGAAAAACTCCCCTCTCTCATCCAAAGGAAACTTAGGTGACTGCCTTCTTGCTCAGCGTCTCTGCATGTCCCAACACGGCCACCCCCTGCCCCACCAGTCTATGCTATGGGCCTGAAGCTGAGATGGGCAGTGCCAAGGAAAATCTCCCCCCAACATGAGAGCTAGGGGGGTTGTCAGGGGGACCAAGGTGTGTGTGCATCCTCCATTTTGGTGTCTCTTTTTTTAAGCACTGGCTTTCCATTGCCCCAGGGGAGCCGGGGGGAAGCATGTGTCTCTCAGGCACACAGCAGCCCTGACTGGGTAACGGTGCAGAACGTAAAGTGTTGTCTATTAGGTAGGAGACTGGTTAATACAAAGAGTTGTTGGTAATAACAATGTCCTTTCAGCGGTGACAGAGACAAAGTACCTGCATGTGGCGTGTACCACTGCGTGCAGCGAGTGATGGTCGCAGGGAAGCTTTGGAGATCATTTGAATTTCACATCCAGGGAGAGTCGGCCTATCATTAAAAAACCCTAATTTCAGTGTCAGGTGGAGTTCCAGGTAATCGATCATGGTGTCAGCTGGCACAGGCTCTCCCTGCCTCCTTGCCTTGCCTCCAAGTCAGCCTTGGTTTTTTCCAATTAAACTTGTTGCTGGGATCCAGAGGGAAGCGCGGGAGGGCAGGAAAGGCAGAGCACACAGCCCCCCTCATTACCGAAGAGGAGGGGGCTGAAGGTGGGGCTGAAGGCTGGTGTGGGATGAGTATGGTTAGGGGGCAAGGAAAGGGGGACGCTGAGAAAATGAACTTTGCTGCAGCAAGGGGTGGAAGGGACTTGTGGGAGGGGGGGAATCTCAAAACAGCATTGCTTCTTGGGGAAGGCATTGCATGAGCCCTTCCATGCGTTGCTGATGCTGCCAAGCCCCACCAGCCAGTTTTGCTGCCTCCCACATCCTCTGTGCCCCTCTCAGTCTTTCAAACCCCCTGTGCCTCTTCATCTCACACCTTTCCTTCCCCTCCAACATCCCCAGCCCCTACCAGCCCCTCTCGAGGGTCCACCTCTTGCTCTCCAGAGTCAGATTCCCTTTAATGGACAGCATAAGGATCCAGGCTCCTCTCTACAGCCTCAGTTACCAGGGCAACATTTTTGGCGAGATAATTTTTTGGTTACAAAACAACCTTCCTCTTTCCCCAAAGGTCAAATCTGCATAAAGAACTGCCGTCAACAGAAACATGTTCTGTTTTCCAACATATTTCACCCCAGTTTTAAAACTCGTATCTGTAACCAAAGTTGATTAAGAGTCTTCATACAGGGGGAGAAAAATGCTTCCACAATAATGCCAACAAAAATGTGCTTTAGAAAACTGAAGGAATCTGTCAGAAAAAGACTTTCTAATTCCTACACACGTTCTGCAGGAAATCCCATTGCAATCCTCCTATATAGAAATGATATCGAAAACGAAACACTTCCACAACATTTGCTCAATGATTTGACTCATTCTGATTGCCCCTGTGATTATTTCGTAGCTAAGGTTTAGGACTAGCAGTAGAGCCACCGTTTCCTGCTGCTTTTACCTACAGATCAGAAGTATCAGCTCTAAGCAAGACCAGGACTCCCTGTCCCATGTCCCATAACATAGAATAATAGAATCATAAAAAGTTTGGGTTGGAAGGGACCTTAAAGACCATCCAGTTCCAGCCCCCTGCCCTGGGCAGGGACACCTCCCACCAGACCAGGTTGTCCAAAGCCCCATCCAGCCTGGCCTTGAACCCCTCCAGGGATGGGGCAGCCACAGCTTCTCTGGGCAACCTCTTCCAGTGTCTCACCACCCTCACAGCAAAGAATTTCGTCCGAAGATCTAATCTAAATCTCCCCTTCTTTCAGTTTAAATTCTGAGTGAAAGGCAGCCAAAAGAGCTGAAAACAAACAGGGCCAGACCTATCATCTCATCTGAGACTCACACAGAGAATTAGACCTTTTGTTTTATGCAGGACTGAGGTGCATAACCCCAAAAGGATGATTCTGTAGAAAGGGGCTGCAGTAGGGTAAGAGATGAGGAACATGGGGCTTGGGGGCAGGATTGCCCTGGTGGACTTCCTGTGCTGAGGGCTTTCATGCTCAAGTGATTTCTGAAGCCACAGCAAAGCAGAGGGAGGTGGCTTTGAAGGTCAACGTGGGGTGAGCCAGGTTTCCCAGCCAGAGATCACCAGGGGGTGGCTGAATGGGTCATTCAGGGTTGAGCAGTGGGGTTTGCAGTGCGGATGGACGGTCAGCAGGTACAAATGGGAGGGAAAACATAAAATTGACCCTGCTGGGGGTGCAGGCACAGCTGGACAGCAAGGCTTGAGGAGGTAGTAGGTGGAACGGTACGAGGAGGCAGCTAGATTGGCTGTCTCTGTGGTGCCAGGACGCTGCCCATCTCTGCCGAGCCCCCTCTGACTCATCCGGGCACCCACATGACAGGGAAAGGTCAAACTGGTCTTAACTGCAGCATTGCAGAAATGTGATCTTTGCTTCCAAGAGAGCAAGCGGGCAGCGGGGAAAGACACTGCTGTAACGCTTAACCATAAAGCTGGGCAGGGAGCCCAAACGCAGAAAGTTGAGGTTTGCACCATTCGCTGTCGGATCAAAGGTCGTTGTGGATCGGGAACATCCAGCCAAGACTGGAAATCTCTCATGCATAGTAAATTGGCCATCCCATTTATGCCAGTGCTGCAGAGGGACAGTGCACCCGGAGCCGGTGGTGGCTTTGGAGAGCTTGCTTGCATGCTGTGGAAGAACCCGGTGAAGAACACTGCCTTCCCTCTTCCTGACACGGACCTGTGCTGGGCGCAGGGCCAGGTGTGAGCAGCAGAGACCTTCCCGGTTGCTCTTCACGGCTGGGTACACGGACAGGGCTTTCTTCCCAGCCACCCGGTCCTTCCAGCACCTGGGACCGGTCTTCATCTTGAGGGGTATGGGTTAGGAGCAGGTCTCCTGCAGCTGACAGTTTTGCCTAGACGGTGACAGTCGCTGTAGTGGCCATGTCAAGACACTTCTGATTTCTCAGTCTGGTTACCCAGATGCTATTTATAACCCATTTGATTGCAGAAGGTCTTTTTTTTCCCTTTTTTCAGTGGTGCCCAGTGACAGGACAAGAGGCAACGGGCACAAACTTGAACATAGGAGGTTCCATCTAAACATGAGGAGGAAGTTCCTTCTGTGAGGGTGGCAGAGCCCTGGAAGAGGCTGCCCAGAGAGGTGGTGGAGTCTCCTTCTCTGGAGACATTCAAAACCCGCCTGGATAAGTTCCTGTGCAACCTGCTCTGGGTGACCCTGCTCTGGCAGGGGGTTGGACTAGATGGTCTCCAGAGGTCCCTTCCAACCCCTGTGCTTCTGTGATTCTCTCTTCAGTGTTGAGTCTGGGCTCGCTGCACAGGGTCCCTGGGAAGCGGCCTGGGCTGATGAGCTGCGATGCTCTGCAAGCACAAAGACTGCTATTCAATTTTTTTTTTGCAGGACTCCAGGACAAAGAGGCGTGAGGAAGAGCATGGCTCAGTTCCTATCTGCAAGCTGTATTAGTCACTTCTTGCCACTTCTGAGCCTACTGATCTGCAGTTGGAGAAGTTCATTTCTTATCTGGCTGTGGGGAAAGGGGAGCCCTGGCCTGAACTTGGCCAGGTGAGTGTGACCGTCCCGGGTCTGCTCCTCTCTGAGAGGTGATCCAGCCTTGCCAGAACACTTGGCGGCTGCTGCAGCTCCGCGGGGGGCTGGAGGGACTTGGAACCCACATGATGCCCAGAGGAGAGGAGAAACCAATTGCCTTTGCTTCAAGGACACTAAGCAAAGCATAAAGAAACTATGTGCAAATTGAATGGGAGGCATTAGGATATATCTTTGGACAGAGCACAGGTTCCATCAGCAGTTGCATGGACTAAGATTGATACGTCTGACTTCTCCCATCTCCCTCTGGCCATTAGGTGGCTCTTCTGGCTGCCAGCTGACAGGAAGGTGCCATCCCTGATCCCTCACAGAAGAGCTGGAGATGGCCCGTGGCTTGTTCAGGCTACCTCTGCGATGCCCATTCCTGAGGGGTAAACCTCAGTGCTCTGGCTGAGACGTCTGGCTTTATGCCCTCAGAGGAGTTGGACAGGCTGGGAGCTGTGGTGGTGCTGTGTTCCCCAGCTGGGGTAGACACCGAGGTGTGGAACCACAATCATCTCCCCACGGACACCCGAGCTCACAGAGAGATGCAACACAGGCTCGAGGGCTGGGGACTGGAAGGGGGACACTTGTGGTCCGAGGGAGGTCAGTTTGCAGCTCAGGTGGTGATTCTCTGTGTGACCTAGGGTGAAGCACCTCACCTCTGGGCTTCTGTTCCCCCCTCCTCTTCGATGGGGGCATGGCCCACCACTTGAATTTACCTGCATGGCACCTCTGGAGCTGGGAATGGCTCTCTCCGTGGCCTTACATGGCATCCCAGTTCAGCCCATTCGCACCCACAGGAGCCGCTGCAGTGGAAACAGCAATGCTGGAACGTGTGATCATGCATAATGGGAGAAGGTGAGGCCGGAGCTGACAGTCTCACCTCCCGAGCTTACCGTAACAGTGACAAATCTCTCATCGTTTGTTCCTTCCTTGCCTGGCACTTTTGCTTCGCTTTAAACGGAGTTTATCATGGTGCAATGGGCTTTTTTCCAAGTTAATGTCTGTCGGCTCCAATTTGTTCAAACGACCTTCGTAGGCTCAGGGGAATTTTAAAAATAAATAAAGAAAGGCCTTCCAGGGAGTTTAGGGAGGGCTTCACCTGACAGCCAATGATAGAGACACCTCAGAGCCTGCGAGCGCCGCGTCCTCCCAGGACCAAGCCAGGGGAAATGGGCTGATTAGGGAAAAGACTCTGGGGCCCCAGGGATGTCTGCTTGATGGAAGAGAGGACAGGGCTGAGCCACAGACACAGGGGCTGCTGCTGGCAGGGAAGGGGAATATGCAGCACTTGGCTCCCTGAACCTTTCTCTGGCTCCCATCTCCCCCACGGCAGGCAGTGCACTGGAGTATGGCTTCACATGATAGCCCCCAAAGAACCCACAAAGGGTACAGTCCAGATGCTCCTCTCTTTGCTTCTCTCTCAGAAGACACTTCTCTGATAACGTCTTCCAAGAAGCTCCCTTCCTGTTGATCGAACCCAGAAATCAGGTCCCCTTGGTTGGGCTGAGGCTGGTCCTGGGGAACGCTCTGCCTTTGCCAATGGGCTGGATGCAGTTCCCCATCTCAGCTTTGCCTTCTGGAAAGGCTAAGATCATTTTGCCAGCATTTACCGCAGCCAGAGCTGGCAAGCTAGGTTGGAATGTGCATGGACTTGAGTGTTCAGGAACAGCGAAGGGAGAAAAATACTTGTGGAAAAAATCAGGGCAGGAGAAAAATTAGGGTGGAGGCTGAGAAAAAAGGTTGACGCTTCTCTTGAACAAGGCTAAAGACATGAGACAACAGGGAAGGAAAGACTGAAAAGGTCGGAGAAATACAGTCTAAAGCCAACCTCCTGGATCCAGCTAATGTGGGCAGACTTGGCGGGGTTATCCAGCCTTCCCGAGCCAGCAAAAAAGCCCACCGAAATCTGTTTGGCCAAGAGCCACAGGAGACCTGAAAGGGTGGGAACTCTGGGAGCATTTCACAGGGGTGCCCCAGCTGGACCTGGGCTGAAATGGCAGCAGGGGCCCAAGAAAATCCAGTTAAATCAGTTCCCGCTGGCTTCTCCGTTCCCACTGCTGGTGGTGTGGCAGTAGCCAGCAGTCCTTTGATGGACAAGCTCACAGCATGGTATAGCCATGACTGAAAAGTCCTGCTCAAAACACTTGAAGGCACACAACGGCCACCCCTGGCTTAGCAAAAGAAACCTGGAGGTTTAGTTTCTCTTCCTGGCTCTGATACTGTCACAGAAACTCAGGCCAGTCAAGGTGCCTTCATTTATTTTCTCCCAGTGCATTTGTACAGTGCTCAGCACAATGGGGGCCTTTGTTCTGAGCGGTGCTGGGAGGCAAATGGTAATAGTAATCATAGTGATAACAGTAGTGATAATTCGGCTTACCTGCTTGGGATTCTTCTTTGAAACACTTCTACACCCCGTGCCCGGGAAGAAGAAGAAAGTGGTCATTCAGAGTATCACAGTGAAAGAACAGGTGGGGTCAACTGAGATTTAAATCAGTGAGACCTGCTCATTGGATCTTGTTCTTATCCTGCACACCTGAGCCTTTTCCCAGCCTGTGCTGGCAGTGCTTACAGCAGCCTTTCCCACCCAACCTTCATTCATTCCCAGCCTTTCCCTGTTGCCCTGTGGGCTATAAAGCAAGCTACAGAAACCAGAGAGCCATCAAGAACTGTTGAATATCCACTGGACGACACCTGGGCATGAACAAAGCCTGAGATGCATAAAGATCCCTTCGGCAGGTAAACAACACTCCATGAGGGCCAGAGTTCAGTGACAATCAAGGCTGAGAATCAGCGTTTTGCCTTCTGGCATTGCAGCAAAACCCTGGTCCTTGCAAGCTGTCCCCCATCCAGCCTTCCCTCCAGAGCTCCCCTGAGTCAACAGAGCTTTGCACGGCCCTAAGGATCTTGGCTCCAGCCCAGATATGGAGGATCCAGCACCGATCTGGACCCTGGTGTTCATAAGGCGTTGGGGGATTTGTTTTGGGTAGGACCATCGGAATATACTACATTATTATGGGGCTGCCCAGAGAAGCTGTAGCTGCTCCATCCCTGGAGGGGTTCAAGGCCAGGCTGGATGGGGCTTTGAGCAACCTGGTCTGGTGGGAGGTGTCCCTGCAGGCAGGGGAGTTGGAACTGGATGGTCTTTAAGATCCCTTCCAACCCAAACCATTCTATGATTCTATGATTATTTTCTTCTTGATTCCCCTCAAGCTTGAGCGAGGGAAGGAACAGACCTCACCTGTTGTTTCACACGTACACACAAACATCTACATCCCTAGGAGGGAGACAAATACTGGTAGCGTATTTGTAGGGCTAGGAACAGGGCAGTGGAAGTTGGCATCAGCACCCTGCGTTCAGAACCTCCTGGTCCCAGATAAGAGCCATAAACTGGGCCAAAAAGATATTAGAACCATAGAATTATTTAGGCTGGAAAAGACCTTTAAGATCATTGAGTCCAAACATAAACCCAACACTGCCAAGTCCACCACTAAACCGTGTCCCTAATGACAAATATGTCAGCATATTTACTGTCTGCTCTTCTCTGTTTGCAACCCCTAGGTGCATTTTTGGGGTGTAAATGACAGGTTGGTTTTGCCTCAGACCTTCCATGGCTGACGACATGACTATGAAGGGATTTGTAGACGAGTCCTTATAAATGAGCTTTGACAATATAAAACAAAAAAAAAGGGAAAAAAAAAAAAAGAAAAAAGGAAAATAAAAAAGGAAAAAGGTGGGGAAAAAAACGTATTGCCCTTATAATTTGTTAAAGAGGGGACTTGACCGTGCAGCAATGTTTGCCTGAGTCTGCAGACAGCCTGGACTGGAGCTGACAAAGGCAGGAGCTGCCTACACCCATCTCAGTACATCAGCTCGGAAACCTAATGCTGACACTTTAGAAAGAACAACTCAAATGGCTTGCCTGGCTGCAAATTTTTGCAGATGCCTGCAACTCTTTTAATTAGCCCCCAGTCCCAGGTAATTTTCTGCTTCTCTCAAGGCGGCAAAACGTTCAACTGCCTTTTCTTCAGCAGCCAAACCAGCCCCGTATCTTTTCATGTTTCAGACATTTATGCTGCACACAGAACGAGGCACCATCTCAAAGCACAGGAACAGCGCAGAATAAAGACTTTACCATCAATTTCAATAAGTTTAGGAATCTTGGAATGATTCTATTGTTCACGATTCTCCTCAGTTCATCTCTCCCGATGTATAGATCACGCTGCAGTCCTGCCTGTGTGCCTCCTTTTCCTTCGCAGCAGGGATCACACCACTGCACGGCTGGTCTCAAGCTCCGTGCTGTGGGGGTTCCATCAGGACTGAGGGCTACAGGCACACCAGGGGGAGGCACTGCGGACCAGAGATGGGAGAGAAGACCTTACTGGCAACGTCCTGGTGAGCTTCGGAGTGGCTTTTAGCTTTGAAACACTAGGACTCATAACGGGGTTTTGGTGGTTTGTTGTTTTTTTTTAAACTATTAAGAACAGAGTCTAAAGCTGAAATGACTGTGAAAGTTGCCGAGTGCCTTGTTCCCAGGTTCCCACTTTCTCTTCTGTTCTGGTAACACGAATGGAATAAGATCAGCCTGAGTCTGCAGACAGCCTGAAATAATCCCCATCATGAGTGTGTTTACTGATGACGCACGTCCACCTCCACTCTCACCTTTCTTAAGTTCTCCATCCACCCCTGTGTCTCACTGGGTTCGGCCACCTCTACCTCTGTCCCATACAAATCCATCTGGAGGGCCATTCCCATCCACACCTCTCCATCCATCCATCCATCCATCTGTCCGTCCGTCCATCCGTCTTTCCTAGCTGTCTGGCTGCCTGCGAGAGCTGACCCTCTAGAGCATTTAATTGGCACAGCAAGGATAGCAGCAAAACCCTCTTGAGCCACGTGGACTATCTCCGAGAGGATGCTCCTCTCCCAGGCAGCAGCCGGAGGGACATTTGTCTTGACCCACCATCCTCCTCTCTCTCCTCCCCCCATTTGAGGGGACAGCCCGGTGATGATGAGAAAGGGGGCCAGCAGGCAGCACCCCATGGCAGGGCTAGGAGTAAACGGAGAGGGAAACCAAGGGTTTTTCTCCCTTTGTGCTTTCTCCTGGGGAGCCGATGTGGAGAGCAAAGTCCGCTGCCCTCCCTCCCTGTCACCCTCCCTTTCCCCACAAGGCAGCCCCCAGCCCGATGGAGAGACCAGGCTGGATGGAGAGCCTTTCTCTCCAGCGTGCCGCACTATGACAGATGATTGACTCGAAACAATATCTAAGGCGATCAGGATAAAGTACCGACCATTTCAAGGCTCAGCAGAATTCAAATTCTAATTAGACTTCTCACCACATTCCAAATAAAAATTGTTCCCCTGATATCCTTTTTGCCTATCAGGTGTCTCTCCCTGATCGCTGGAACAAAACGCATAAAGAAAGTGATTAAAGCCATAACAAAGGCATAAAATTGAAATTATCGCTGGTATCACATCTGGGAGCAGAGTGTGTCACCACACTGCCCCCCTCCCCTCGGAGCGCTCCCTCCCCAAATAGACACGCACAGGCGTCCCCCCCATAGTTCTCGCCTCCAACGTGAAGCAACGGGGCTGGGGGAGAGGGGGCGGAGGGGATGGGAGAAGGTCTTGCTCCGGGTGGGAAGTTATCCATTCCCATGGTCTGGGGTGGCATCTCAGCCCACACCTCCCCCCAGCCCCACCGCCGCCAGCCTGGGGCCGGGCTGGAGCTGCAGCGGGTGTAAATTGCCCCATTTCTGGTGCCACTTTCTATCAGGCTGAGGATCTGGCCCGTGGCATCTGCAAATGCAACACATGCGGATGCCTGAAGCGTCCGCACCCAGGGAGAGGAAAACACATAAGCACAGAGGGCCTGCTCACTGCCAGGCACTCTCTAATGAGCACGTAAACCCTTCTGTGGGGCATACACCCCCCTGCAAACACACACACACACGGAGCTGAGCCTTCGATGCACTACAAACCCACCAAAAAATCCCTCCTGCCCACTCACAGCCCGAAAAACCACCACACACACAAACGCAGGCAGACACCCCCCAAAAAACCCCATGTATAAGCCTGTTATCTATTCACTATGCACACACAGAGGGTTATAAATCAGCACCCAGTCAAAGAGCCCCCCCTGCCGCCCCCCCCCC
>VXAK01015992.1:148535-179658 GCA_013399435.1 Arenaria interpres | reverse complement strand
GGTGTGGTTGGTGGGGGGGGGGGGGGGGGAAGAAAAAGACATTAAATTTTAGCAAGGAGAAGAATTGTGAGACATTTACTTGTGAGACTTGACTTAGGAGAAATTCACTCCGTGGGTAAGAAGAACCAGGGAGGTTGAAACTGCACTTGTCCCTCCTGGCTATTTAACTTACAAGCATTTTGGGGGCAGTGACTATCTGTACTACAGCTCTAACACAAATCCTGGGAGGTTTTCACTCAGCTCTTTACAGCTGTCTGAGGGGTAAAAAGAAACCTGTGCTTTAACAACACACAACACAAGTCACAGATGTAGTGGCTGGGCTCAAGGAAGGAGAGATTAAGAGGCACTGGCACAGTTGAGGCATCTTACCTGCCATGTCCTATGTCCTGTATGCGAAGTAATGGAGTCATGGAGAGCCAAAAAATAACCTTTACAGAAGAAAAGGAACCTGTTTCCATGCAGAAGACTCTGCAGCCTTTAATGTCTTAAATTAGACATGAAAGGCATCTTAACTCTTTGACTGTCTCCTCATTCTCAAACATTTATAAATATAAGTAAGTCCACCTAAGACGTGCTTTAGATCTGGGCTTGTGGGCAGCCAACTAAAACCAGACCCGAAGCTTTCAGGCCAAATTCATCACTGGAACAACTCCATTGACTTCAGGGCTGTTAAACCGTGGAGGGACTTGGCCTGCTGCTTTTAATTGTAGTCACAAACCCAACTGCAGCCTGATGAGCAGAAAATAAGATGTTATCGAAACCACACACTCCTTTATCCTCCAAAAACACGCAGGAACAAGAGCCTGCGTTGGACTGATCCCAAGGCCATATTGTTTGGGGGACTGGGAATCTGGAGCAGCCCAGATGTCCGTGTTCTGTTTGCACCAGCGTCGGGTCTAAAGTACTGTGACATCCAGGATCAGTTCAGCATCAGGTGATTTGCTCATTAATTTCATCTATAAATCATGTTCCTGCTTTTAAAATGGCAAGGACAATAAAACACACCGTAAATGGTATGAAAGACACACACAAGCACATACGGTGAGGGAAAATGTTTGCAAAGACAATGTTCCAGGTATAAAATAAAGATAATTTCCAAAACTATATAGAGGGAATGGAACAGTCTCCTAAGGAGAGTCATCAAGAAGGCATCATTTGTACAACCATGCCGACTTCATGAGCTCAGGGATATTGGTAGAAGTTGGCAAAATGCAGTACAGGATCATCACCAAAATACAGTCACTCCTGGGGAGAAATTCCTGGGGAGAATTTTCCTTACCCAGCAAATAAAGTTCCTCTTTAAGTCCCTGGCGCTTAAGCATGTTCTGAACTCCTAGTACATGCTTAAATCTTTCTGTGTTTAGGAATGGTTGAGTCCATGACTAATGGAACAAAAAAGATAATTCATAAATGTTCAGTCTTTCTTTGGAAAGTTGGAGTTAAATACGCAGCTCTCCTACCAGTGTCTTTCAATATTTAAATGCAAAAGAAACCAAAACATCATCACTGACAAAGTTTTAACAGTGATAAGGATCAGTATATCTGTTCTCTCCATGTTAGGATTTACAAAAGCTTTATAGGTGTGAAAAACGGAGCTGAACCTGATGAACAAAATAACAGAATTCTTATTACAGTTTACAAGAACACACACACACATAAACACATATCTATCTGTGTATCTGTAATACACTGTACCTGGTATATAAAAATTTTATTGCCAAATTGAATACGAAATAATAAGTTAAGCTGACAGAAACATCAAGATCAGCATTAGATGGCACCCAAAGGAAGACAGAAGTTCCAGCAGGAAATTGCTCACTACCCCACCATGTTTTGGGGGGAATTTGTAGGATATACGGGAATCACTGGGACATTTTCAAAGTGTGGTTATATATATAAAAAACCTGAGGGGATCTGGGTCCTGATGAGGGATGTGGCCTTTTTATTTTCAGGGCATACGTCCGAGCTGAACTCAGCTGTGAGTGCTGAGCCCTTGGACACTTCTTTCATGTTCTAAGAAGTCAGAAGAGGAGAAAATGGGTTTCTAGGTGGTTTGAGGAGAGCAGGAGAGAGAAGAGAAGCCAACAGGTGCTGTGCTGTAGTGCTGTGTTGTAGTGTGAGATCAGGACCAGAGGAAAGGAGCGTAAGGGCAAGAACCAACCTTGAGGAGCAGCCTCTGTGCAGGTCCAGTATGGCTCTGTTTGGAGAGCATCCTTCAGCCTCGGGGCCAAGGCTGACCCCCCAGGGCTGTCCCCCTAGGGCTGCATCCGGCCATGTGAACGTGGTGCCCTCAGATGGCAGAACAAGAAGAATTACAGAGATTTAACCAAGACCTAGGCATCTGGGGACACAAAGGGAAAAGCAGATACATTAGGAGACAGTTTGTAGAACATCTTGACAACATTTGAACAGTTTGGCCAGCACACCGGAGCTGTGCAGGGTATTACCAGATTTCCAGTGCATGTGAGATTCCAAACTGACTGGGGGGCTTGCTTCCCCAGGCTTGTCATAGAATCATAGAATGGTTTGAGTTGGAAGGGACCTTAAAGATCATCCAGTCCAACCCCCTGCCCTGGGCAGGGACACCTCCCATTAGACCAGGTCACTCAAAGTCCCATCCAGCCTGGCCTTGAACACCTCTAGGGATGGGGCAGCCACAGCTTTTCTGGGCAACCTGAGCAACCTGGGTGGTGTGTCACCACCCCCACAGAAAAGAATTCCTAATATCTAATCTAAGTCTCCACACTTTCAATTTAAAACCATTACGCTTTGTCCTGTCGCTCCACTTCCTGATCAAGACTCCCTCCCCATCTCTCCTGGAGCCCCTGGAAGGGGCTTTAAGGTCTCCCTAGAGCCTTCTCTTCTCCAAGCTGAACAACCCCAACTTTCTCAGCCTGTCCTCACAGCAGAGGTTCTCCAGTTCTCGAAGCATCTTCATGGCCTCCTCTGGACCTGTTCCAACAGGTCCATGTCCTTCCTGTGTTGAGGACTCCAGAGCTGGACACAGTGCTCCAGGTGAGGTCTCATGAGAGCAGAGTCGAGGGGCAGAATCAGCCCCCTTGCCCTGCTGGCCACGCTGCTTTTGATGTAGCTCAGGATGCTGTTGGCTTTCCGGGATGCCAGCGCACATTGCCGGCTCATGTTGTCACTCCCCTTTAGGTTTTTTGAAGCATGTCTCCCTTCGGAGGCACCCCCCTCCTTCAGCAGCCACAAGGCTGGGGCTGTCCTTGGGGTCCCTGCCAGTGGAGCTTCCTTGCCAGCTGGCAGGGGCAGCTGATGGGCAGAGGCTCCTGAGATGCCATGGGCGGCAGGCATCACCGCCACAGACACCAAGAGACGCCTTTCTCAGTGTCCCCTGTGGCCAGGAGGGGTTGGGAAGCTGCTGCCCTGTTGGTTGGACCTGCCCAGAAGCTGGAGAACACCCTGCAGATGGCAGAGTGCTAAAGTCTGCAGGCAGCACAAACCCCATTCGATAGCTCTACGAGCCAGAATAAGTGAGATTATTGGATAAATTACTGGTTGGGCTCACCTGAAAAGCTGGTCCTGGGATCTTTCCTTGTGAAGTGTTTTTAGACTGCCTCCAAGTGCAGGTTAATCTGGTTCTTCCGTGGACAAAAATCGCTCCCATCATAGATTTTGTCTGGAAATGAAGCCATCAGACGTGTTATTCTGCATGGGTCCCACCAGTTCAGAGTGTAACCTGGTGCTTCTGCTCAGGGGCTTAGATTGGTATCGTCCATCCCTGCTGGGTTCCCTTCTGGACCCCTGCCCCAAAGATACCTGCAGTGCAGCGCTCCTGCATCTCCCCAGGGAAATACACACCTCAGTGTGTAAAAAGGAGACCAGATAAGTGAAGACTCTCCAATGTCAAAGGGGGAGGATTGAGTCCCACGACCCTGATACTAAACCATCCTGGTCAAGACGTGAAATCTGCCGGGGAACTTGTATTGCCTCTCAATATAAGTTTTGGACCCTCATATTGGGCTGAAAGCACCCACGGGAAAGAAACAGAACTTTATTTAAGGGCATGGGGAGAGATGCTGTAGGGGCTTTGGGGGGGACGTGTGATTTGCTTCAAGAGCAATGTAAGGCCCAGGCCCCTACGTCTTCAACAGAAGCTGCTTAAAATGGGGTCTTCTTTCAGCCTAGAGGACAGGAATTTAAAAAACCACCAGAAAAAAAAAAAAAACCCATCTCCCTGTGCCTGTGCTGCCACCTCCCTCCTTCTCCTCTGCTTGCGAGAGACAAGCTCGGGCTGTGAAGACACGGTGCCGAGGTGAGTGTGTGTGTGTGTGCGTACGCGCACGCCTCTTGGTGCGATTCCTCCTTCCTTGCCAAAACATCTCCTGCTGTTTATTTATTTATTTCTCTCTGATAACGGAGGGGATCGCGTTTCCGGAAGAGTGCCAGCAGATGATACGAGCCCAGGACTGATACTGCCAGCAAACCCATGCCAGCCCTTTCTGCCGGAAAAATTTCATTTTTTCCAGAAGGAAGCCATGAGTGTGAAGCAGAATCCAAATCCGATTTCTCGGCATTTTTTGTTATCGCTCAGCAGCCCACCAGGTGGGGCAATGGAGGGAGCTCACTCAGCTGCAACTCAGTGCCTTAATCCAATTTACAGCTTCTCTTGGAGAGATAATTACAGCCCTGAAACCAGTTAGCACTGTACAAAGAGGCTCTCGAACCAAAGCCCCGATCCTGTCTTTCAAATATTCACCTAGAGTGTCAGGGATGCTTTGGGGAGGGAGGGGGGCACTTGAGCTAAGCCACTGCGAATGGAGATGCGTGTACACAACGCCCCTTCCCTGGGACACGTGTGCCTCACTCGCACACTCATGCAGGTTTCCCAAAGCCCCACAGAGAGTGACAATGGGGGACTGTCGCCCCCTGCTCCTCCAGCTCTGGACACCTGGGCAGGGGGAGGTTGCCAAGTCTTCTCTGCCAAGCACTCCTAGTGGGCTGAGGGGTGCAAGATGATGGGAAACCTAAGCTGGGTGTGGGGAGAGATGGTCAACCCTTTCCCTGGTCATGGTCACACCAGGTCTTCCATGGAGGCTGCTCCTGCAGCCACCCTGAGGAAGCCAAACCTGTTCAGTTTTTCCCCAGTGATCAGTAAGAGCCTTCAGTTTAATACAAAGGTGCAACCTCTCTTTGCAAACACACCACAGCGATCTATGCTTCATGCAGATCCCAAAAAAACCATCCCTTTAAGCACCACAGCCCTTCCCCATCATAAGACCCATAGGGTGAAGGTCTCTCCCATCACCATCACAGCATTGCCTTGTGCCTTGTGCACCCAGAAAGAAAACATCTGAGAAGCTGAGCAGTGGTAAGATCTGTGCTGTACATACCTGTAAGACTTCCTGTTGTACTCACATGGTGACGTGTGGGGAAGGGGACATAAAACATCTGCCTGGTGATGGTGATGGACATACTGGACTCAGTAAGCAAATTATCAAGCATAAAGCTTGGGACTTCAGCGGGTTTCCTTAAGCCACATTAACAAACTTGTAAGCTGTAAATTAACCTCCTCTGGCTTAAAGATCCTGATCTTTATCACTCTGATTAATTCTGGTAGGTCTTCCTTGCAAGGGATTTTCACTCTGACTGGCATTGCCCAGAGAAGAAGCCAGCTCTTGGGATTTAAGCATTAAAAAGGAACAGAAAAAGGAGAAGTAGATTCGTGGTGGTAGGAATGAGAGCAATTGGAGACCAAACCACGTAGAGTGTAAGTAATCCACTGGGGAGTATGTGCCCTCCTCTCCAGTTCCTGGTTCACAGCAGAGGCCAAGCTGCTACCACCAGTTGAACAGCTGGAATTCCTGTTCTGGGAACTCATCCTCTAGGTGTAGGTCTGGAAGGTCCTCCAGGAAAGAAGGGCAGCCAGTATAGCTGGGACAGTGCGGGCCACGAAGCACCAGCTCGGGGGCTGAGCGGAGCTTTCCTTCCCTGCTTCATGCAGAACTGAAGGAGTCAGGCTGACTCCCTGGCAGAACATCCTCTTCCAACAGGACAGAAAGGCCACGACAAGTCTGCAGTGACAGAGCTTTCCCTGGGGAAAAGAAATAACCTTTTTGTTGTTGTTGTTTTTCTTCAAGCATTCAATCACATGCGGAGAGCATACTTGATTGGGATCCAGGTTCAAGCCCTCACTCTTCCACTCCTTTCTTCTGTGTCTTTGGCCAAGTCTCTCCACTCAGCATCAACAGTTGACAGCAGGCAGTGTCTCTCACGGGGTGTGCCCATGCTGGCAGGTACAGCCAGAGCTGAGCTCTGAAGCATGGCAGTCTGCAGGAGCGGTCGGAGTTGGCTGTATGCAAGAAGAATGGCTTGTTTGCTTATGCACAGCCCTGGAGGAACGTGCCTGGACGTAGGAGCTTGCAGACCTCTGGTTGGGGTGTTTTGCAGGGCAGACGTGCCCCCATATGGGCTCATATCTGAATGGATGCTATTTTGATTGGAGCCTTCCAGCTATGACCAGGAGTTTGTGGGTCGGTCACGTGGAAGTTTATGTTTGCTCTAGCAGGAAAGGAAGCAGCAGAAATCAGATCTCAACGACAGAGATGCTCCATTTGGAAAGTCTTTGGGCTCTGAGGCATTTGTAGAAACACCTCTGTCTTGCAACGCAAGCTCAAAATGTATTTCTGGTGTGTATTGGATACTCACACACTGGACAAGTTTATGAACTACCCAGCTATCCTGGTAGGTCCTCACTCCAGCAGTATTTGCAGTGTGAGGGCCAGAAATATATTCCATGAGAGCAGCTGCTTATATTTCCTAGCCGTGTATTAGCATCTAATCCTCTTAGCTTCTTCATCCCTTTTGCATAATATTATTGTCCAGTAATATCAAACACAGAAGGTCTATTTCAACCCGTGATGTTCCTCCTTTGATTCAAGGTCTTCTGAATCGATGCTTTAGCCATGGTGCTTGGCTTTTCCATTGACTGCTCCTGTGGCATTTCTGACCCGCCAGGAATGTGGCTAAAGGGCAGCTGGAGCTTTCCTTCCTGGTGAACCCAGGGCAAAGTGTGGTTCATCTGACACATTGCCTACTGCTCACGGGGATGCCACCCCTAGTGCACGTGATGTCCATTTGGTTTTCGTAGCACGGCTCTGCCAGAACCAGTCATCCTCCAGGAGCAGAACAGGGATCTCTTACACAGCTGACTTGTTTGTGCGGATGCTGGCAAACACCTGGAATTTCCTCTATTTAAGAAGTCATTTCATCTCCCTCTCCAGTACAGCCACCTCTAAGGTGGGACACAACCGCCCCATTAACAAGCTATTATATGGTTCCTTGGGAGGCCTGGAGAGAAATGGAGTATGTTGGTCTCAGCAGTCAACCGAGTTGAAATCCATGGATTCCTTCACTTGCATCCATTTGAGACATAACATTTAACTGTGAGGAGTGTAGAGACCCAACTACGTGAAATCACCACGTTGATTGTGCCAGCAAACCAAAGGTTTTTATATTTGCTGGTTCTCTCATCACGGTAGAAACTGGGGCACAAGAGGGGCTGGACCCCTGCGAGGTGGAGGGTTGGGTATCCAGCGGCAGAAGATCAGGAGGCTGGCTCTAACCATGCCCTTTTACAAATAACTGCATCTTTAAAAGAGTTTTCTGAGTTATCTTTTAAATTCTGGAGGCCTCACTTATCTCACAATGTCATGATTAGGTCTGGAGTCCTTTGTCGAAGTTATATGCCCAGATCCGTGGAGTAAAATTTAATGGTCTCCTCTGGAACTGCACTGCCATTAAGAAGCACAGGAAATACAAAACTAGATTATTGAAAAACAACAGAGGGAAATGAAAACAGTCACCTCTGGTCAACCTGGTGGCTTCAAACTGAATGGCTCCAACCTGCAATATCTCAAAAGCTGTGGTTCATGTAACCTCAAACCAGGTACCTAAACCTTTTTGGAAGCCTCACCTTTTATTTCTGGTCTAGCTTTCCCTGGACTCAGAAAGCAGCTGCACGTATGGAAGAGAGAAAAGCTGGGCCCTCATCTGGAGTAAAGGGGTGAGGATCCCCGGTTCCCAGCAGCCAGCTAAGGGTGACCCTCTCTCAAACCTCCTTTGGCTGGTGTAAACGGCAGCCTAAAGGATGACGGGAATTTTCCCCGTCTCTCTCATTGTGGTCTGAAATCAGGAATATCGCACCAAGGACGATGGAGATGAGTACAACAGAGCACTGCAGCCAGAGCAGCTGCCAAGCGGCCATCAGGAGAGACTTTGTCAAGACACAGCGACCTGGGCTAAGACCCAGCAGGTCCCTGTGGGGTCCCAACCCTTTCCACTGGGGTCCAGGGCTCTTCCCATCCTCTCTGGCAGCAGCACAGCCTCCCCCCCCCTAGGCCTGCTGCTGCTGCTGAGCTGTGCGGCTGGAGGGGATGGCACATTGCAGCAATTTGCCAGGCTGTGTGACAATTACTGACACAGATGCTCCTGTGTCAATATGGGCTCTTCTCTCCGTTCTGGTTACAGCGATGGGTGTGCCTGGCGGGGACTCCTCTCGGCGCAGGCCAGTAAGATTATGGGGTTGGGAAGGGGCCATGTCTGCCTGGGCTTGCGAGGGCAGAAGCAGCCTCAGAGGTTGTCCCTACTCCTGCCCCTCCTCTAGCCTGTTTTCAGGGTCTCCAGCTGCCTTCCCCCCGCTTCCATTTCCCCCTTCTCCCCCCTACCCAAATACCGCAGCTTTCTCTCTGCAGCATCCCTGCCTTGCTCCTTTTGGTGTTAGGGATGAGGGAAAGGACCAGTGTCCAAAATACTTCTCCTGCCAAAGGCTCTGCGTCCCTCATCCCCCTCCTCCCTTCAGCTTCCTCTCCCCCCTGCGCCAATTGCTCCCCTTTTAACTGGGATATCTGTCATTCCCCAAGTGCCATCCTCTACAGACAGAAGTGAGATGGGGCAGTTTTTAAGAGGGTCAGGAAGCACATAAGGAATTACAGCCAAAGACAAACTGCTTCACCCACTTAGCAGTTCTGGGATCCATCTTCTCTTGCCAGTTTTTTGACCAGCTCAGCGAAGGCAGATGGGTCTCCAGGAGAGGGGCAGCAGGGCCAGAAAACTGGGAGGAGATCAGACCTTGCTGCCCACAGCCCAGTGCAGACCCACCAGAATGGTGTCTTTTTGCACACCCTACCTAACACCGGGCTTTTACCTTTCTCTCTAGAGAAGGTCACCGGTGGCTTTAACTCCAGGACAAAACCACCCTCGGGATGTATCCTTAGAGTCTTCTGCCCTCCGAGGAGGCCAGTAAATGGGGCTGCTGTTCTTGCCAGTGCAGCACCAAACCAAACAGGTCTCCATCCCCACTCCTCTGCTAAAAAAAAAAAAAAAGCCGTACTTCTCCTTTAAATGTGGTGCATGTTAAAAAAAAAAAAATTGACAAGCTCCCTCACTCTCAAAAGAGTGAGAAATTTTCATTGATTGATTTCTTCATGGCTTCTTAAACAGATAATTAATTCACCGTGAACCTGCGGACACACCGTCGTGAGTCGTTAATATTGTAAATTCACATATACTTCAATAATCGCCTGACCCCCCCGTCACCCCGAAAAACAGATAGCTGTGCAGTGAGGAGGAGGGGAATGGGGGGGAATCGATTTTCGAAGACATGAAGGGATCACCCAGCAAAGGGAAGCTATTGATTCTCTTTTATAAGACACCGCTATAATATTTATTCTTTTGTAAACAGAATTAACCCAGCATCATGGGTCATTCCTATTGAACAACTTTCCTCTCATGTGCACAGCCAGGCTGATTGTATCAGATGAGGTAGAAACATCCAAACTGCACCACCCACCCTGGCCACCATCTCATTATCTGCTCGGCTCACCCTTGCCGGGTCCCACCACCGTGGCTCCAACCCAGCTGGCTTCGGGCCGACTGTTGCAGGGCTGGGGCTGCCCAGGTATTAGCAGCCTGGGAAGCAGCCGTGCTTTCCTGACCACGTGCTCCTGGCACCGTGGTGGTCCTGGAATGCCTTATGCTAGGAGGAGATGGCTGGGAGGGCAGGGGTCCAGCGATTGGAGCTCCAGCCCCATGCTTGTGGTGGATCATAGAATCATAGAATGGTTTGGGTTGGAAGGGAGCTTAAAGACCATCTTGTTCCAATGCCCGGCCCTGCGCTGGGACACCTCCCACCAGATCAGGTTGCTCAAAGCCCCATCCAGCATGGCCTTGAACCCCTCCAGGGATAGGGCAGCCACAGCTTCTCTGGGCAACCTCTTCCAGTGTCTCACCACCCTCACAGGAAAGAAATTCTTCCTAATATCTAATATAAATCTCCCCTCTTTCAGTTTAAAGCCATTACCCCTTGTCCTATGGCTCCACTCCCTGATCAAGAGTCCCTCCCCATCTCTCCTGGAGCCCCTTTAGGGACTGGAAGGGGCTCTAAGGTCTCCCTGGAGCCTTTTCTTCTCCAGGCTGAACAACCCCAACTCTCTCAGCCTGTCTTCATAGCAGAGGTGCTCCATCCCTCTGTGCTTCTTTCATCAAAGAATAATTGGCCACGTTTCACAGGCTCAACCCAGACCAAACCACCCCAGTGGTGGCTTGGGGAGTGTTAAGCCATGATGAGAGGTGGCTGAGCCTCCTAGGCCAGCAGCCCCCACAGACGGTAGCCCGCCAGACGGGATGCCTTGGCTTGGTCCCGGGCTGGCAGCGGCAGGACATCCCGGTGCCTGCCCCTCCAGCCAGGGTCCGGACGTGCCCGGCCGCCGGCGCTCCGGCTGGCTTCTCTTCGCCTTTCTCCCATCCCGGCCGGCAGCCAGGGCAATGCGAAGAGCCAGGGCTAAATTGTGTCAAAGGATTTAAAAGCGGCGGCGGGGGGACGAGGCGGAGGGGAAAGGGAGCCGGGGGGGGACCGGGCGGCAGCGGAAGCCCTAATTAAAAGCCGGGCCGCGAGCAGGCAGGGCTCCCATTCAGAGGGCTGACAAAGGGAGGGTCTGTGGAGCAGAACCGGCCAGCAGTGAAAGGAGAAGGCCCCGCGGCGCCCCTCGCCCGCCAGCACAGCCCCGCGCCCCGGCCGGCACAGCCTGCCTGACCCGGCCTCTCTGCCCACCATCCACCATCGAAGGGAGGCCGTGGTGGCCCTTCCCATCTTCACTCCCCTTCCCCAGGGGCTGTCTCGGCCAGTGCAGGGGAGACCTGCCCGGTGGTGGCACGGGAGGAGGAGGAGAGCAGGGAGCGCCAAGCCCCCCATGTCACCTCCCAGCTCCCCGCCGCCAGACAAGCGCCTTTCCACTCCAGCAGTGCCCCTGAATGCGCTAATTAGCCCCCACCAAGCCCAGTTGCTGGGAAAGGCCACACCGGTCATATGACAGCCACGAGTGGCCAGGCCATGGATGGAGGGTCCTCCCCATGGCCCCGGGTGGGACGCGGAGGAGGGAAGCCTGGGCTGGGTGAGGGCGTCCCAGCCCTGTGGTACCCCCTCTCTGTGAGGGCACCCCGTGATACAGGGGCTGAGGAAGGGGTCTGCCTTCCATTGCCAGCCCCGGAGGTGCAGCAGGAATGGGATGGAGGGGGGGGGCTGCCCTGCTCTTTCTGGGGGTCGATGGCTGTGAAAGGCTGGGGGTAGAATGAGGGGCCCAGAGCTTGTTGAAGGGCAGCCTGTACATCACAATTAATTCGGGGCTCTTTCCAAAACAAAGGCTCTCTATGGCTTTCAACATGTTTACACAATAGTGCACAGAAAGAGCAGCGAAGTGTCATCTCAAGGGCCCCCTCCCCACCTCCTGCCTCTTTGCCATCCCTCCCCACACATCCAGCACATCTTCAGCACTGTCGGCTTCTCTTCAGACCCTTTCTTGCTCCAAATTCACATTTTTCTCCCCGACCACACATGCTTTGCTTTCTAGTGTGGGGCATCACAGCCATAGATGCCTCCCCAAGGCTTCACCGGGAGGCTGTGGTGCCCCACACTCTCCAAGTCGAAGCCACCCAGCATGGGAAAGCTCATGGCTACAGGATTCCACCCTAGTTCTGTCCTCTTTCCTCTGGACTTGAACAGACTCAAGCCTTAGCAGAGGCCAACCTATTACATGTCCCAAAAGTAGGTTCTGTAAAATGAGGGGAGAAGATGACCATATGCTTCAGGTCAAATAGGAATCCCCAGGTTAAATCAGTAGCTGCATCAGGGCCACATAGTCTTCTCCATCTAAAGAGCAAGGTAGCTCTTTGGAAGCACCAGCCTTCACTTGCATAGCAAAGGGAGAAACAGAGCTATAGGAGACCTCAGGGACAGTAGTCAGATGAGTGAAAGAGCCAGTGGGAGAGGAAGGTCCCACATGAAGACAAGGGCATGTGGTTGAGTCATGAATTCCTCCCCAACCCCATCCCACTTGACTCACCCTGTAAACACAAAGGTGATGGCCAAAAGCTTTCTCCACCTCATGGTCTCCATCGTGAATCAGCCTGGGAAAAAGGCACCTCAGTGTACACTTGCACCTCCATACGATACCTTCTCTTTCCCTCCTGTCCCCTAGCAGACCCCAAGACCTCACATCCTTGCAGCAAGCATGCACCAGTCTCACTCAGCTAACACATCCCAGTTAAACCAGGATGAGACACAGCCTTTTGTCCTTGTATCAATGCAGAACAAACGACATCACCTGGTTCAGCTGGCTGTGTTATCAAGCTCAAGGACTGATCAGCTCCCAGACCCTCCATCATGGTCCTTGCAGCCCTCATAGCAGTATGGTGTCCCTCACTGGCTCTCCAAAAACCTGGCCAGGAGGCAAAGTCCCTCACAGGCTCTGACATGCTGGTGGGAAAAAAGCAGCATGGTATAGAGGAGTGAGCAGCAGGCAGCAAAACAAGGCCATGGATTAACCAACTCATCTGTGATTTTCCTTTCCCCTTTTGTCTTCTCTATCCAGCTTCCGAGGGCTTCCAGCTGGGGCCCCTTCCTCACCTGTGTGTCCCTGAGCCCCAGAGGCCCCCATGGCACCCCAGGATCCTTAGAATGACTGCAAACAGCCAGGAGGCCTCATGTTGGAAGCCCAACAACCCTAGCAAGAATGTAATTGCCTTCAAAGCTAGCACTACCGGGTGAGAGACTGCCTTCAGGATGAGCAGCCTTTCCTCCATCACACGCCTCACCCAGGTGCACACCATCTTTTGCGAAGGCCCAAGGGACTGAAACAGCTCTGCGAGGCCTTAGGAGAAGGGAAATTGCTATCAGAGACTCCTGTTGACTCCGCAGCCCACCAAGGAGGCTGCTGGCTTCTACAGGCCGTCCTCCATCTGTTGGAATAGCAGGAAGTTTTACGTTAGCAATAAAAAATAAAAAATGCTGGAGTCCAACTGGTGACTGAAGTCTGGTGCCAGGCTCCGCTGCAGAGACATCACAGCTGCTTACAGTGCCTGCTCTGGGAGAGGTGCTCATTAAACATTTGCCTTGGGTTTATTTTCCCTGTTTGCTAAAACCAAACATCCACAACAAAAATCTTTAAAGGAAGGCTCTGCAAATCAGAAGTTTGATTTCACAAAAACAAATTCTACCAGCCATCTGACTCTGGAGTCTTCTTCCTTTGCCCTCTGCTTTTAGCCTTTAGAGGTTACTTGGAAAAGCTCAGGGCCAGATGGGCTAGAGGTGACTTTTATTTTCTAATTGAGAAACCCGAGATTTTCAACTAAGAGGTCGGGCTTTTGGAGAAGACCCCAAGTAGCCATTACACTCTTTAGAGCTGGAAAAATGGGTTTCTTGTCACAGAATTACCTCAAGATGAGAAAAGGACTGTTTTCTAAGCTGGGTATTTTTGGTGGAGTTCCTGCCTTTTTCCCCACCTATGGAGATGCTTTCAATAGCTCCAAATGCCTTCTGTGATCAAGGCTGAGGAGCTGGTCAACAAACTGGTCTCCCAAAACACAGAACACACATCGATGCCAGGCTGCTGGGAGGAAAGCTCTCAGCAGCAGGACAAAGACAGCAGAGCTGTGAACAGAATTCATAAGCACCAACATCCAGATGTCAACAACACATCGGATCTCTAATAGGAGTGGGAAGCCTACAGCCAGGAAGTTAGGTAGAACGCACAGCTCTGCTTAATACGGCCAAACAGCACATGAGCTTTTCCCTCACTAAATACCATTCAGCTGCACATGAGGTTCCCCATCCTGCCCCGAAGCCTGGCAAGCTCTGGCTGGTTGCAAGCCCATCTACTAAAGGCTGAGCCTTCACATCTCCCATTGCTATCATCTCAGAAAACCAGTGCTCCTCAGGCACCCCTACTTTGCTTGCACCCCACACTGGAGCACTGTCACACAGCATCCATAGGAGCAAGACATCACCTCCCTGCAGCTCTCCGGGTGGTGGGCCCAGTCCCCAGGCCCACCCTGCAGCCAGCAGGGAGAGGGAAGTGATTCTGCCCATCTACTCCGCTCTTGTGAGATCCCAGCTTGAATACTGCATCCAGCTCCAGAGTTCTCAGCAAAAGAGACCTGTGGACCTGTTGGAACGGGTCCAGAGGAGGGCCACAAAGATGATCAGAGGGCTGGAGCCCCNTTGAGTAACCTGGTCTGGTGGGAGGTGTCCCTGCCCATGGCAGGGGGTTGGAACTGGATGATCTTTAAGGTCCCTTCCAACCCAAACTATTCTATGATTCTCTGGTTCTCAGCATGGCCAGCACCAAGATGGTCTCCTCCAGCTCTCTGGGTACCTGGAGGGGAACCGTCCTCCTTGCAGAGCTGCGCTCTGAGGCACTGACATGGATCGATCCACAAGCCGCCCCTGATGTTCTCCACTTCTGATTGCTACATTTTTTGTGACAAATTGATAAACTGCATCTCCACTCAGTTAAAGATTTGATCTCGCTCTCTTAATCCGCTATCAATAAGATATTAATCGTGCACCCGACCCGTTCTGTTCCCCATCTGCCTGCAAATCCAATAATCATTTCAGAATTCACAGCCGAGTGGGGCACTCCCTTCAAACAATTAATTTCAGGGGAGTCTCATTTATTTTCCCTGTAACCCTCTCCCCCCTCCGCTTGCCTGTCTGTCCTCCTCTCCCCCCACTCCAATCTACACGCTTCCCAGCTGAAACTCCTGCTCAGCAGAGACAGGAGGTGGGAGTGCAACTTACACTGGGAGCTGGAGAGGTCCTGCTGCACTCCCTTCCATTTGATGCTCCACACAATTGATTAACACCCCCCTCCCCTCCCGCGTTGCCCAGCCCCTAGACTTCTCTAAAGCTGGAGGCCAAATTCACCGAATTCTGCATGGAAAGGTGGTGAGTTGGCACTCAACCACTCAGCCTGGGGCTAAGGCTTCGTGTGTAAACTGTGTGCTCAGTAGCCAGAGCCCTGCCAGCAGGACACACCAAACCTACTGGTAGACTCAGTCTTCAAGTGAACCTGTAAAGAAGACACAGGAGAAATCGCTCCCTCTCAGGTCACGCCAATGTACCCACCACAAGGACAGGAGGGAGAGCTCCCATGACATAGTTCTTGCTCCCTGAGTGTTGCTACATGCAAGAAATTGTTGGTGCTCACTCATTCTATGATCCTATGACTCTATGATTCTGTGACTCACCAATCCCACAGTGATGGGAGCAAAAATAGCCCCTAAGATGGGATAATCCCCAGAGCTGCATAGCCCTTTTACCATCTCCTCAGGCTTTGTCCTGCCAGTATCTCCAGGTTTTTGAGCGCTCCTTGATTTGGACTTCAGAGGTTTCACCTTCTCCCTGTGGTCCAGGGTAGAACTAGGCTTCTTGGCCAGCTGTGCTCTCAGGCAAGGTCTCCTTGCACCATTCCTTCCCTGCCCAGCCTCTTCTAGCCTTGCATCTCAACAGCCAGCACATTTCAGGTGATACTGGTAGGCAAAGTGGTCTGTACAATAATTTCTAGTCCCAATGTTTATATGATGGCCAGATACACAAATTGGAGTAGTTTGTGCCCCAAACTTGCTACCACGAGTGCTGGAGACCAAGCACAGAGCCCAGGGGGAGACAAAACTTTGCAGAGGGAACCACAGAACATGCAGAGTCCTTAATTGTCCGTGCAACAGAATACTAGGGCAAAAGCCCAAGTTAGAGTGTCCCTTACTGTCAAAGGACTCCCTCCTGATGTGCTTATTTTTGTGTCATCCTCTTCAGATGAATCACGGATGAAGGATGATCCCCCTTTACCTCAAAACCCAAAGGAGACAGAATCGTTATGACCAGAGATGGGAAGGGCTGGGAGAGCCGAGCTGTCTCTAGCAATAGCTGCTGTTAGCATCAGCAAGAAGGCCAGAGGAAAAGAGCCTCTCTGCTCCTGTGCGGGGACAAGAGCAGGGCTCTGACAAGCTCTTTAAGCTCCCCAGGCTCCAGAAAATGCTGCGCAAAGTGTTTTAGCAACAAAAGTCTTGAGAAGAACAAACACTCTAATCCCTTAATGAGCCGGCTGATCCCCCATCTTGGCTCTGGCTTCTCTAAAGAACCACACGCTCCCCTCCTCCCCGGTCCCCCCCGGCCCCCTCCGGCGCAACCCGCCGCGGCCGCCTCAGAACCGATTCAAGGTGCTCTTCGGGATCCAATCCAATTACCCTGCGTCCTGCTGAGTGGCCCCACAGACCGACGGCTCTTTCAGGGCTGAGTCTTATGGCCTGTTAATCCTCCCCTCATTAAAAGACCTTGTTCCTCCCTCCTCAGAGATGAAAAAAAAAAAAAAAAAGAAACAAACCCACCAGGAAAAAAAAAAAAAAACCCAACCCCACACCGGGAAAAGTTTATGCAAGAGAGCCCCAAAGTGGAGCACAAAAAGCTGTGGGCTCTCCCTGCTCTCAGGGGTCACCCTTGCTTAATTCAGGGGTGTCTCTGCCTCCTCCTGCCCCCAGACCTGGCTCACACTTGAAGAAGATGGGCAGGCAGCCGTCCCTCGTGCTGTTCTTGGGCTGTGGCTTTATTGGCTTCTCTTTAATGGGCCTGTCATTAAGCCAGGAGGAAGCCAGGTGGGAGGGTTCCCATAAAACTAAGGCCTCACAGCTAATGAACGCAGCACCTGCGGGGGAAAGGACACAGGAGCGGCAGTTGTAGTTGGTCACGCAGGGCTGAGCTGGCCTTCCACAGCCTCGCAAGGACAGGGTCCCTCCTCGCTGGGAGAGGAAATGTCAGATCAGCCCCCTCGGCTCTCCACCCCTCTAGTCCCACACACGCAGGAGGGACCGAGGTCTCCAGACCAGAGGGTGGCCGTTCCCACACCCCCAGGGACTTCTCCTCAACACTCAGCTGGAGGGATGAGCCAGGGATCGGTCAGCTGGAACCACCTCCCTACAAACGTGCAATGTTGCCTCCCTTGGGGTGATTCTGCTCCTCTCCCTTCTGCTTCTTCCTGTCCTGAAGGTGCAGTTGCAAACCCCAGCGTTTTTCCTCCATGCTACTTCAAGTCTGACCAGCTCAAATTCAAATCATAGAATCATAGAATGGTTAGAGTTGGAAGGGACCTTAAAGACCATCAAGTTCCAACCCCCCTGCCCCGGGCAGAGACACCTCCCGCCAGACCAGGTTGCTCAAAGCTCCATCCAGCCTGGCCTTGAACTCCTCCAGGGATGGGGCAGCCACAGCTTCTCTGGGCAACCTCTTCCAGTGCCTCACCACCCTCATAGGAAAGAATTTCCAAAACAATCCACCAGTTTTACTGTAGCTACTGGTGCCGGTACTCATCAGCCCACCGATAGTGTGTGATGAAGAGCAGGACCGCTCCTTTTCTGAGGGAAGATCTGCACAAGCCAGTCCCTCCCTGGTGTCTTCAACTCACAGAGCAATTAGGAAATATGGTAAAGCCGAGAAAATGCTTCATAGTCAGCATTTTCCAAAACAATTCTGATGGTCACTGTCTGGTAACCTGGATTAACATCCCCAGCAGCACATCACAGAGCAGGATTTCAGTCCCAGGTCCCAGGAGTATTTAAAACTTTGCTGAAGAGGGAGACAAACCTGGGGAGTTTAGGTAGAAGATAATAACAAAAGCAGGATTAGGTACGGCGGTAGGGTAACAGCAGGGACTTCTATCTGAAGATAAGGATTTAAAAATGAAGCAGAATAAAATTAAGGGAGAAACTTCCTGGCAGTGAAACCCACCAGGAAGCTTCGCTATTCCAAGCTTTTGAAGATTGCACTGATGAAAAAGGTGACAGGGAATATTTTGGTGCCAGAAGAGCCTGAGCGGATGCTGTACAACATCCAGCGGATGCTGTGGTACAACAGGTAGCACAGGGCCTGGGGAATCACAGTTTTGTTTGTAGCCCTGATACCAGCCTCACCGCAGACTAAATTCGGCACACACTCAGATGCTGTCCCCCCCCTTCCTACTGTCACATACACTGCTCTTTTGCCAAATTTAGCCCTGCCAGTCTGGCCCTCAGTTAGAGGTAACCTAAGCATCATGACTTCTGGGCCCAGGAGAATGATAATAATTCCCCAAAGTCTTCTCAGAATTGCAGCAAGCTCACTAGAAAGCAACTACAGAGGTGGTCAGCCTCCTTCCTGGAGCTGCAAGAGATCCTGGCAGCCATAACACGTATGAAAAGGAGCCACGAGAATGAGACAACTCATTTTTGTGGGGCGACTGGCTTGTCCCAACTTGGGCTAGCCCAGGCAGGGGTGGGTCAGGCTCTGGCTCTGCTCTACCAGGAACACCTCTAACAACCCACCTGCGATGCTGGGATAAAACAGGGCTCAGGATTACATGTGACAGAGAATGATTTCAGAGATAACAGGAGGCACAATTCTTTCCCAAAATTGTGTCGTAGCAGGAAATCGGTGCATTGACTTACTGAGAATTTTCACAGTCAGTATCTGAATTTTTTTTTCTTGTGAGATAGTCAGCAAGAAGTGAACATATTAAGTTGCAAATTACATTTCTCGGGGGGGGGGGGGTTGTTTTGAGTGAAGTTTTTTTGGGGGGAAGGAAAGAAAAAAAAGTCTTTTTGAATTTCTGACAACTTCCTTTGTCCCTCCCCAGGAGAAAAATTCCTTACCAGCCTGTCACGGGCCCCAGGGAGGTGAACTGCATGATCTAATTGGGCATTATCTCAGTCTTCTCCAATTTCTCTCTTGTCACACAGTCTGCTTTTTGACCTATGCCAAGAGAAACAACGTTGGCATGCGTCCTTTTTGGCTTTGACAGAGCCTGCTTCTGCTCAGCTCTCTTCCACACATTCTTGCTGGTTATGCCGTCTCATCCCTTCACTTTGTGCCCGCATATTTAACGCTGCAATTACAACACACAAGATTAGAAATCAGACTCACCTTTTCCCACCTAGGGCTGTTTGCTTCTTGTTCTTTGTACTGCCTCCAGTAGGACCAGTGAAACTCAGTTAGTCCGCTTGGCTTTTTGATAATGGTCAGGTTCATATTTTTTTTTATCTTTTCTTCTTGAACCCAGCCATCTGCAGGGAACTACTTTTGCTCAAGAGCTTGGTCTCTTTCTCTGCTCACCGGTTGTCTGCCATCGGCTGGTAATTCCTCCCCATCTGTTGTTTGAAATTATTCTCTAAATCTAAATTTCTGTGAATGATTCAAAGTATCTTGGTCAGCTTTGACTAGATGGAGTGGTCACGCACTCCATGTCTTTCCCTGCGGGTCCTCAGTCACTTTTAAAGTCAGGTCTCAGGTGGAATTTTACAAACAAAGTAATTTTCCATTAGTTCCCACTAAATTTTACCGATGAGTGCCTTGTTTCCCAAATACGCCGGCTAGTAAACCTGTCTGCTAGAACATCATCAGAAAACACACATCTAAGAGAGAAATCCCAAAGAAATTTGTTTAAGTCTTTTTTTGTTTTGTTTTGTTTTTTGTTGGATAGTACATTAATGGAAAATGCTTTCTGTGCGGTGATTGAAATCATTATAGGCTGAGTTCAGCAACGCTGCTGCAAACGCAGACATGGTCCTCTGACACCGCACAGAGCGCTGAGAGCTCTGGACTCGATCCAGCAAAATATTTAGGCACACGAGCAGCTTAAGAAATGAAGTGCGCGGTTAAATATCTAGCTAGATCAGGGCCAAAACACTTGGCATCTCACAGGATAGCGCCGTAAAAATGCTCTTCATTTTAAAAAAATGGTCAATTTTTCATCAAAAAATATATTAGGAATATATTTTTAGACGCAATTTAATGTGGTTACCTAACTTAGTATCATGCCTTTAACCCTTCTCTCTGCAGGCAGTTATTTAGAATACAAGTTCTTCTTATATGTTGTCCTTTAGTTATACGACAAAGCTCATTTCTTGCCAAAGTGTCAGCCTGGGAAGCCCTCTGAGGTTGTGTCCAGTCTCAGCAGGTTCCAGCAGAGAAAGGAAGGTGGTCTGAAGGACCCAAATATGCAAAGACTCATAATTTGCCAGACGTATGTTCCGAAACCGTGTTTGTAGCAGGACGTCAAGGGGCTGGCCCAGATGTGGAGCTCAGATACACGTGTATAAACCAGACTTTCTCTTTGTCAAGCAATTACTTGCCCTGTGGTTAGCACAGGAGACTGTGAGATAGAGATCAGAGCCCTCTGTGCTACCAGCCTGAACGCAGAGTTACCATCCCACAGACATTCTGTCGAAATAACCACAGCAGAGACTGGGAGGGGAAACCAAGCCTTTTACAACAGGCAGAGCCAACAGCTTTCCCATCTCCCCATCCAGAAGAAGTTACTGGGGCCTAGCCATGGAGAAGACAACGAGACATTGGCAAGATGTATCTTTCTTCCTGCTTAAAATGCCACCCGACAGGTTAAATGGAGGTGGCACATGGCCCACCATGTTCTCCTCTGCCCGCCACCACCTTCACCATCCTACCCCTCTACCCAGACACGGGGGAGACTGGAAGCCTGTGGAGGCAGGGAGGTACACCATTATCTCCCAGAAGGGACAGGTCAAGAGGAAGTCAAGTCAAGCTAGATGGCCTTTTACTGAATCCTCTCTCTTGGGGACATAAATAGCTCTTTCCTCTGTGACCCTCGGCCTCCCACAGCCCGACCCCACCTCCGCCCCCACCAAGCACAGTCTGCTCCTTGCCCTCTGGAGATCATTGTCTCCCTGCTAATTGCCCTGTCTGGGAGGAACAGGTCAGCAGCTTCAGGTGAGAGCCAAAGCGAGCTGTTAATAAGTAAATGATAAAAAAAAAAGAAGTTACAGAATGAACTTGTTGCTTGCCAGGACTTGCCTTGCGATTTGGCAACCACGACTGTCCTGTTGCAAAAGGGCTTAGGCTCTTTTTCTCCCCTTGACCCAAAACTCTGACTATAATATGAAGCTCAAACGTGGGGCCCCAACTCCAAAAAGCATGTGTGTGTGCACGTGTATGTGTCTTAGCAGCTCAGAGGCTGCCCTGGTAGCCCCACTGCATGGCCATGTCTATGTCCCTGGAAGAAAGAAAAAGAAAAGTGAAAAAAAAAAAAAAAAGAAAAATGAGAAGAAAAAGAAAGCCTGGAAGAAATGTACCTCCAGATCATCCGTACTGTTCAGTTAGCTATGGGCTTCCTGGCTGGGAAATGGCTCAGTCTCTCAGGCAAGTGCCTGGCCATGGCATGTGCCACCAACCAGCCCCACTAGACAGCATGGACAAGACCTCCAGGACCATGCCAGTATGCCTTGGAGCCTTGGACACCCTTGCGTGGTGCACCTCAGGACCCCATCATGCTCCAGAGAGGATGTTTCTTGAGATGTAGTGAGGAAGGGTGGCCCTTTGCCGTGGTGGCCTTCCTTGACGTGAGCCTGCTGCTACGCGGGGGCCATGGTGCTGCAGAACCAGCCATCACAGCCATCCGCTCCAGCTGTCCAGTGCTAAAGAACATGGTGAGCTCATGGGAAATCTCCTCTCAAAACCAAGCACAACATGAAAGAGAGAAGAAATGTTTGGACCGCTTCCTAGCCAGAGGCCCCGTCTCAGAGGGGACATTGCAGGAGATCTCAGAGAAGACCCGTTTGCAGCCCCAGAACCAAGCATGGGCCAGAGGGGCCAAATTTCCCCTGAAAACACCACCTTGGGTTCTCTGTGCCCTCTGGTTCATAGGAGATGCTGTGGCTCCTGTCCCTCCCTGGGGCACAGTCACCCCTGTAGCTGCTCCTTCCCAGGAGGAGGTGGTGCAGGGTGGTGGCCCAACTCCTCCGCTCCCCGCCTTTGTGAGCCTAACCCTGTGGGGTCTCCTGTTCCTTTGAAACCCGAGTTGTGTTGATGGATATATTTGCTGGGTGCCTCCCGTCTCTCCTGGGCTCAGGCTGCCCTGTCTGGAGGTTCTGTGAGGGAGAGGGGTCTGGAGTTTAAGAGCGTTATTGTTACCGGAGGAAGGAATTTTCGGTCCTATAAATCAGAGGCAGGCAGCAGTAGGGCCAGCATACTTGGGCTGTGTGAACAAACTTCATTTCCTGGGAGACTGGCCTTCAATCACCCTCTGTCATACTCCACTGATCAGAGGTGGACATGAGAGGAGTTCATTAAGGTGGAAGAAAAATAATATAATAGGTCCTCCCCATGCATGCACTATTCCCGACCCCTGGGGGTGGCAAGACACCCCTTCCCTTGTGCTGAGATCCAAAACACACACACACAGAGTCACTCACCCTGAATATGCTGGTATTCCTCTGCCTAAGCAAATTTCCTTCTAAAAATGGACACCTCGAACATAGCCCGAGGTTTTTTTGTTGGTTTTTTTTTTTTTTTTCTGGCTACTTTTCAGATGAACTCGGTTCCACTGTCTGTTGACTCGCTTTGTAATTCTTGGCTGCACTCTGCCGGAGAAGAATCAGGCCCAGGGCTTGGTGCAAAAGGAATCGACATTTTTTCCAAGCAAAACAGTAAAGCTTAAAGTTCTCCTTGTTGATTTTTGTTGATTTTTATTTCCTAGCTTTCTAAATGGATTTTTCTTTCTTTTTTTTTTTTTTTTTTTTTTTTGTTNTCCCCAAATAAGGGGGATGACATTTTTTTTTTTTTTTTTTTTTTTTGGTCTGGGGAATAATCTCTCCTGTTTCTCTCCACCGTCCTTCAGCACCACTGATTTTGAATATGATTGGAATTAGGGAAAGGGGAAAGAATAACAAATAGTCAAAAATGAAATACAGTGAATGAGAAAATATTTTGAGCAAAGGATATGGAAAAAAAATTCCAAAGGGGACAATTGTTTACAAAAAAAAGTTTTGTGTTTTCAAGAGCAAATCGTGAGATCACTTGCTGTATGGAAACATATGAAAGAGCTCTGAGAAGGCCCAAGAGACTGAGCTGGTGTCTGCTGTGGGCTGGTGCAGCGATGGTACCAAGTGGAGTAAAAGCTCTTCAGACTTCTGAGCTTGGTTGGGCTGGTGGCATCCGTTTGTTTGCTTTTCACGGAAAAATGAAAGAAAGACACAATTGATTGTTTCGGCCACTTTGAAAACCCTTTTCTTACCAGTTCTTATGTTTATAAGACACAAATACAAACCAGAGGGTTTGGACTCACAGGTCTCTGGCAACAGATACAAGATAAATTACGTTATTTTTGAGGTGTTGCCTGAGTCCAGCTTGAGGCTGGTGGACAGATGATGCTCTCCTCCTCCTGCATGGTAAATAGAGGCACCCCTGGTCTAGTGAGCTCCTTGCAGGCAGTTTGAATCGATGCCTAATTATGCTGCTGGATGCAGCTCCTAGAGAAATTTGTGGTTCTGTCCAGGCAGGCAAGGAAGCACAGGCACTGCCATCCTTGGATCCAGCATCTTCACCCTCCATCTGTAATGTCTAGAAGCCTCAAATCCACCCAGGAGGAAGAAAGAGAAGGATTTTGCTTGAACTGATCCTGGGAGCAGCCAACTCTGGAGCCTGGAGAGGGTACTGCGGAGCAGGAGCCTCTGATTTCACATGGAAGGACCTCACCTTCCTCAGCTTTGCACAATTCTGCTGTTGATGTTTGTGCACACCTGCAGCAGACGCATTCCTTCAGCTTCTGCTGGGCAAGGGAAAGCCCAGAGACCCACATCTTTGGGGAAAAAAGCAGAAAGTTGGTGAGCTGACAGGGACTGAAGGATACGCTGATCCAGTGCATCCTCTGTGAAGATTGTATCAAGGAAATTCTTTTCTTTATGATCTCTTTTGAGAGACATGCGCTCCAAGGAAGGCAGCAAGGTACCCCCACAAGCAGGTTAGCTATCCTAAGGAGCAGCAGACCGCTGCTGGTTTGAGAAGCAGCTCACACATTGGTGGGCATAAAATGAGTTGTTTGTGCTTAATATCAAGAGGCTGAAGCTGGATGGAGAGGCAAAACAGAGTAGTATTTAATCATCCCAGAAAACGTTGGAGCATATTCTCAGAAGGCTTCTTGTTGGGACACTTGCTGCACAGAAAACATAGAACTGTCTGGCACCAACATCTTCTCTAGGGACCTCGATCAGACATTTCAGTGGCACTTGATGAATAGTTGGTGAAGGATTTCGCAGGCCTCCCAGATGAAAGAGGTTGTTGGAAAACAGGACTATGGGGTGACTTTTCCACCCTGGCTGTTCATCACCAGAAAGGCTGTTTGCAAACCTGTCTTTTTATTTACTGCATAAGATCTTTCCAAACAGGCTTTTTACACTAATATCTGAAAGGACAGCTGTGCATTTGTTAATGGATATACATCTCTGTTGGCTTTGATGCCATTTAGCATATCTGCGTTAAGGAAAAGTTCACTGGTTTTGTTGAGAAGTGCCGGAGAACAAGGAGGAATTAAATCCAAGCTCTGCTGGACTGAAAAGCAGAGGGAATAGAAAAACTGAGCTAAAAAGCGAAGGCCGTCGCTGCAGTGGAGGGGAGAGACCAGTGTGGAACACTGGTGATGGACTGGGGCACACTGGTAAAGTGAAGGGATTACCAAGGATGCTGTCAGAAGAAAGAAAGTATATGATTGAGGTGTACCCTACACCCAAACACAGCTATGTGCCCCAGCCCACTCCCACTACATCAGAGCTCTGTTTGGGTCATTAGTGCTTGTTTTAATTTATTTAGCCAATTTTATCGCTGGAAACACACGGTGATTTACAACCTTTCCTGACTGCACCGATTAATAAGCCTTCTCCTCACTTCCCCTAGAGACAATTAGCACATAGCCATGATGGGAAATGACTATGAGGAACATGCAGGCAATATTCTGAGAGCACTAGAATTCTGCCTACAGACAAGGTCACTTGAAAGCCACCACCTGTGCTCAAATCCTCACCTGGAGAGTAAAGCCACCCTCATCACGGGGCAGAACGCACAACACCATGGGCTGAACAGCTCTGGGGGCACATCTGGCTGCAGGGTAGGGAGTTTGAATGAGGAGTCCTCTGGGGAGCTGGCATCTACTGCCCAGAAAGAGAGAGAGACCTCAGCCTCCTGCCTGTTATGCCACTGATTTTGTGTGTGCCCTTCAAGACCCTTCTCCTGCTTAGACTGCTCCTGCTCCTGGAGAGAAGATGGCTTCTTACTGCATCTGATTTGAGGGGTTGACACTGTTTTGGGCAGAGGCCAGTCTAGACGCCTCCCAGCGTCTCTTCGAACCTCAACTGCTCTGTGACTCTGAGACACTCTGCTCTCAACACAGCAGGACCCCAAGTCCTAAGTCCCTGCAAGTACTCTTAAAGACTTGAACTTTAAAATGAGTACCAAGTATTCAAACTCACTCTTTCAAAATCTAAGGGAAGAGAGATGGAAAAAATGTCCTGACAATTTTCTCACATTTCCACCTGTTCTTTTTCTTTTAGCTTACTGAAACTATTTTTTCTCCACTTCTGAGAGGTCAAAAATACTTTAGTTCTCCAAAACAGAAAAATATTCAGATATTGAGAGAGAAAATTTGAGAAAATTTGAGTAGAAATTTTAGCAAATTATGGTTCTTTTTATCTCCACAGGTATTTTTAAAATTGTCATAGAATCATTGAATGGTTCTGGTTGGAAAGGACCTTAAAGATCATCCAGTTCCAACCCCCTGCCCTGGGCAGGGACACCTCCCACCAGACCAGATTGCTCAAAGCCCCATCCAGCCCGGCCTTGAACCCCTCCAGGGATGGACAGTTTCTAGTGCTCACTTTGAGACATCATTGAGGAATCCAATTTCTCTTCACTTGGGCAGAGCCTGTGCTCTCCTGGGAGGGTCTCATCTCAGCCAACAGCTCTTCCTTCTCATTGCTGGGGTTGCCCAGAGTTGTTTCCACCCCTGGTCTCCCCAGATCTTCTCCTTTCCCAGAGCAGCACCGAGGTTGGAGGCGGCAGCAGGACTACAGCATGTTTCTCCAACAGATGATGGGTCAGAGAGGCCGAGGGGAGAGGCTTTTCGGGTGTCACCATGTTGACTGTGTTGTCTTTCCCTCCTCTCCGAAGCCAGCCCCGCTGATAGACATTAGTGGGTGGGAGGCCGGCTCACTCCAGAGAGCCTTTGACATAAAGGGAGTTTTCACCCCACCTCTCCATCAATCAAAACTTAAACTTATTTGTGCTTATGCGCTACTTCTTAAGTAGAGAAAATAAAAACTGGGTTTAGGAGAGTGCAAATATTTAACAATAAAAAAACCACATTAATTTACCCTTTTTCATTTCTACAGAAGAAACCTTAATGGAGTCACATGACTCTTATTCTAAGTGATAAACCACAGGTCATAAAGCACCACTTTATCACTCTGCACAAGCAGTATAAATAACAGCTATTACCCAACCTCACTCCATCTGATAAGCTCGGAGATTTTCTAATATACATTTCTGATTTTTTTAAATAATATTCATGATCATTTCCTCTTGAGCGTTATGAGTCTCTGGCTATGTGGCCCTTGAAACTGGGGCCTGCAAGCCCTTGTACCATCTCCCTGATTTATGGCCACGTTGGTCGGGACTGACGCCCTAATGAAATCTGTGACACTGCATTAATGGGGCTGTTTGTTACCACCGGAGTTCAGCGGCGGGCTGTGGTCTCAGAGCTGTGCTCGGGGAAGGCACACAGGGAGTCTGTAAAACCCACCCAGTGGGGCAGAAAACCCACCCCTTGCCCACACACATTGTCCCACCACCCCATGTAGAAGCTGCCCGGCGAGGTCCATGAAGGCCACCGAGGGTGCAAGAGGGCAGGTGAGGGCTCTTGTCCTTGTCTGTGCAAGGAGCAGGTGACAAACTCAGGGTCTTCCCCAGGAACCATGGCTACACACACAGACACACGCCTCTCAAGCGTGTAATTAATACCCAGCCCCCCTCTTCCCCCACCCTGTGTGCAGCCATTCAATCGCACAAGCCCCGGTGAACGTGCACCATCAGATTGCCCCGCCAACAAGCACGTGTGTATGGAGTGTGACCATCCCCTTCTACCTGCAGGAGCCTCAACGCGACGTGGGGGCACACAAAGATCCCCCAGTTGCGGCTGCCCTATCCCTGGAACTATTTAAGGCCAGGCTGGATGGGGCTTTGGGCAACCTGCTCTAGTGGGAGGTGTCCCTGCCCATAGCAAAAAACCCACCTAGGGTCCACGTGTGCTGCTGCAGCATTGTTTTCTGATGGGATCTACTCCTGTTGGCTGTGACACCCGTGTCAAACAGCAACCCAGTTCTCATCCAAACTAATGGCAGTTTGGGTTTGGAGGACAAATCATGCCTTCAGCTCAGAAAAACCGAGCCAGCCTGTGCATAACAAAGATCTTGTGTGCCCACCACACAATAAAACACAGTTATTTTATCACCAATATGCCCTACATAGAGACATGTTGTCATGGATTCAATCTTGAAGCTACCATGGTAAGCCTTCCTTAAGCAGGGGGGGTTCGTACCCCTCCTTGGGCTGAGTAATTACTTATTTTAACATACCTACATGCTTGAGTGTCTGGACCCATTATCATAGAATCATAGTATGGTTCGGGTTGGAAGGGACCTTAAAGATCATCCAGTCCCACCCCCTGCCCTGGGCAGGGACACCTCCCACCAGACCAGGTTGCTCCAAGCCCCATCCAGCCTGGCCTTGAACCCCTCCAGGGATGGGGCAGCCACAGCTTCTCTGGGGAACCAGTTATAAGCTGGTTGAAGCTTTTAGTCTCTTTTTTGCAACTAGCAAAATCAGCACGCTCTTTCTCTTCCATTTGATTTCTTCCTGTTGCTCTTTGTTTCATTTTTCCTTTTTTAAAACAGTTTAAGAAACAAGTGCAAAAATTCAGGTTCGTGCAATGCAGACTCCTATGCAGCAGGAAATAAAAATGCCCAAACTGAATATTTAACCTTAATTCTGCCTTGGGGTAAAAATGTGTCAGCTGCTATAACCATATATTACTTATCAAATAATGTAACATGGTAGACACTTTCTTTCATCTTAGGAAGAATCTTTACTCCTGTGCACTTCATTTTACAACTTTTAATGCGGGTCTATTCATTGAACCGAAAGCTTTCTTCAGAAATATTTTGGTGTGAAAAGTGGCAACACTAAGGAATGTTTTGTCATGCCTATAAAAATCAGTGCCTTTTTTCAGGATGGCTTTTGTAGAGTTTTCAGTCGTCAAAACGGCTTACCAAGGAATCAGGGGTTTGACCAATTCACATCTGCTGGAATTATTAAATAATTACAAATAATAAAGCATTGAGCTTAAAAATGACAATTTAAAATCAGTAATATTGATATGGCTGAGTTTCATTTATCCTGGAAAGGAAACAGCTTTGACAAGACCATATTTTTTAATAAAATGAGTGTGGTATTTTTCTATCAGGTCTCTTTAATTCCAGCATCATAAAAATGTGGTATATCTTTATTGATAGACTTTAGCTGGTGAATTCTCTTCTCTACAGCATATGTATGTTAATGATTTTCTCAGCACTGACATACAATATGTTTAACCAGACGATTTTTCCTTTCGCTCAGAGTTACTTCTCTGAGCAGTAATTTAGTGGGCAGTTCTCAAATGACAACTCTGAGAAATACACACACCACATCTTGTTAAGGGTGTGTTTTAATGACGTCTTGCTTGACCATGTTTCTTTTTTGTAGAATTGTAAATATTTCCTGCTCCTCTTGTGATCTGTAGCTGGAGGGACACGAGACCAGCGGAGACTCACTGTGTGATCGAGTATTTGCAACCACAGGGGACTTTGCAGCAGGTGTTTGGTCCAAAACAGTCTATTTTCAGTGGTGCCCAGTGACAGGGCAAGAGGTAATGGGCCCAAACTTCAACACAGAAGTTCCATCTAAACATGAGGAGGAAATTCTTGACTTTGAGAGGGGCAGAGCCCTGGAAGAGGCTGTCCAGGGAGGTGGTGGAGTCTCTGGCTCTGGAGATATTCCAAACCCCTCCCGGACATGTTCCTGTGCAACCTGCTCTAGGTGGACCTGCTCTGGCAGGGGTTGGACCAGATGATCTTCAGAGGTCCCTTCCAACCCCGTAGCATTCTGTGATTCTGTGAAAAGAATCATAAAATCATAGAATGGTTTGGGTTGGAAGGGACCTTAAAGGTCATTGAGTTCCAACCCCTATGCCCTGGGCAGGGACACCTCCCACTAAACCCGGTTGCTCAAAACCCCATCCAGCCTGGCCTTGAAATCAGAGTAACTCTCCCTATGCCACAAACCACAGATTTCCCCAAAATCCTGAACCAAACCTACTTGTGCTCAAAAGACCAAAGAAAAAAAACCACAAACCCACACAACAACAAAAAAATCCCAACAAACCACCCTAAAAAATAAAAAGTAATAGCACATGACAGGAAAAGAGCAGAAGATACCTGGAGCCAGAGCATCACCCACTGCTGGGAGCCGCATGGGCGAGGAAGTGTGGCAAGTGAATAGTCACAGCTGATCTCAGCGCATTGCAAATGTGACTCTAGTCAGGCAGGAGATGTGCTCTCTTTAATGATATTACTGAACAGATTACATAAATGAGTGAGAATTTATGTACGGAATTTGCATGTGTTTGCAACTGATCTGAAACTTATAAATACGTTCCTGTATTTACACGCACAAGTAAATTAATATTGATTTCCAACCAGCAGCACCACCAAAATGGCATTCGAGTGCATGTTTGCAGGTGCGAAGTGTTTAGCTGGAGAGGAGAGCAAGTGAATTTGCAATGAGAACAGCGAAAAGTGGGGATGTGGTTCTGGGAAAGGAGGATTTGCATCGTCTGCGCCGCAGCGGTGCTGGGAGGCTGCAGGCACCGCGCGGGGCTCGCCGGTGGAGAAGAGCTTCTTCCCAGCACGGCATCACAGGTCTCATTCCCGAGAGGGTGCTCATTCCCTGCCCAAAGAGCTTTTACTGTGGTGGGTGCACAGCTCAGCGAAATGGGGAGGCCATTAAAGATTTACAAGCCATTGACACCCGCTAGCTCAGGGACATTGTGGCTACTGGAAGCGCCATGCCTGCTCCTGCCTTGCTTCATTTCCGAACCCCTGCACTTCATTACCTCCCTGGATAGCTGCCATCTGCACACACTCGGCACCCCGGCTTCCCACCCTCCCCCAAGCCCTAAAATACCCACACATTGCCCAAAAAGGACCCTCTCCCCACCTACCCGCATTCCAGAGCCTGTATCCACTCCTTCCCTCACCTTCTTACACACCTTCTTACCTTCTCCAGGGCTGGACCAGTACCCTGGGCACAGATGCTGGGGTCCCAAGCCACCATCCCTCACTGTTCTCCTGCTGCATCCCCAGTCCTGGAGCGTTTTGGGACAGTGCTGGAGAGGGCAGGGGGAAGAGGAATTGTGGGGGCTGTGTAGATCTAAATCTAACCCCCTCTCCTCCTCACTAGAGAAGGCAATTGTTTTATCAAGGCTTTGGTTTTTAACCAAGGTTTTACAATCACATCTCTCTGGATTTGCCTTTTTTTTTTTTGGCTTTGTTTTGCTGTGGGTTTTTTTTTTTTTTCTCTCCTCTCCCTGAAACTCCTCCTGATGTTTGGTGCATTTTTCTTGGGTATGCTATGTTGTTTTTGGGTTGTTCTGTTGTTATTGTTGCTTGCAGCCACTGGAGAGTTCCCCTTCCTCTGCTTAATGGCCCATTAACTAGCTCTCTCCATGCAGGGATAGAGCCTGGGAATTGCTGAGTTCTGGAAAACCCTCACCAGCCAGGATCCTTTCACCAGCAACAAAATCCTCTTTTCAGAGGGAGGGGCTCTGTGAAATAGGGTGACAGGGGTGGGGGACAGTCCTTGGGGTGGGGACAGAGCCCACAGGAGTGTGGGGCACCAGCGTAGTTTCTT
>VXAK01015992.1:109597-130286 GCA_013399435.1 Arenaria interpres | reverse complement strand
TCCCTGGAGGGGTTCAAGGCCAGGCTGGATGGGGCTTTGAGCAACCTGGTCTGGTGGGAGGTGTCCCTGCCCAGGGCAGGGGGGTGGAACTGGATGATTTTTAAGGTCCCTTCCAACCCAAACCATTCTATGGTCGCTCATGCAATCATGCCACAGCCTTCCAGGAGAGAAGAGGCAACAGATGGATCCCACTAGAGCAGGTTGCTCAAAGCCCCATCCAGCCCAGCCTTGAAGAATATATTCAAGAAAGAAAACTATTACTGGGTGTAAACTGGCCAGGGATGGGCCATTTTCTGCTGCTAATGAACGTATCCCGTCCTTGACCAAACACAAAGGAGCAAACATAACTACCTCAAACTGGAGAAGAGACACTGAAGCCATTAGTGATCACCAGCCTGGAACCACAAAGCCAGCGCTCCTCACCTTGGACACATGAGCACAAGAAGCCTGCAGAAAGCAATCCAGATTGGTGAGTCTAGGTGCCAAGAAGGGCCACCACCCTTCTGCCAAGCATTTATAGCCTCTCCTTCAACAACAGTGCTTAGCACCACCAGCACAAAATCAATATTTCCTTGAGAGAAACGCTAACTTAGAGAAACTCAGCAGTGACCTTGGCAGAGGTCACTCCCAAGACATGGGGCAGCATGTCTGTCAGCGGGGGTCCACACTGCCTTTTCGCCTGCTGGAAAGTGCCTGTTAACTCCTCTTTAGTTCAAGTCTTCCAGATATCTCATGCAGAGTCAGTCCGTAAGGGGCAAAGATGTTTATTCCAGATGAGCTCCCTGGAGCTCCTGGACTTAGACTGTATCAGCTTTGAGGTCTGTACACTCCCACCTGCCTTTCTTGAAAAATTGGGACAGTCTTATTCTAGGGCCTTTCATCTAGGATGAGCCTGTTCACTGTCTTCTAGTCTCAGCTCAGGGCTTATTTACTTGTTTAATAGGAACAAGAGACTGGAGAGAACCCCTCGGGTCACTATAACCAGTCTCCTGCCTTACGACCCTTGACCACCTTACGCAAGATCATAGAATCAAAAAACTGCCTGAGTTGGAAGGGACCTTTCAGATCATCTGTTCCAACCATCAACCCAACACTGACAAAAACCATCACTAAAATATATCTCTAAGCAGCAGGTCTACCTGTCTTTTAAATACCTCCAGGGATGGTGACTCCACCCCTTCCCTGGGCAGTCTGTTCCAAGGCTTAATAACCCTCACAGGGTAAAAAGTTTTCCTAATATCCATCCTAAACCTCCCCTGGGGCAACTTGAGACCGTTTCCTCTTGTCCCATTGCCTGTTCCTTGGGAGAAGAGACCGACCCCCCATGGGTACACCCTCCTTGCAGGGAGTTGTAGAGAGCGAGGTCTCCCCTCTCCCCTCAGCCTCCTTTTCTCCAGGCTGAACACTCCTAGCTCCCTCAGCCACCCCACTACATCCAGCCACTTACATCACGTTCCATCTGGCTTCTAGTGCAGCATCTTCAACTTCTTTTCCTTCTTCACCATCTCCTCCACTTCTTCAAGTGTTCGTTACGATCCACTCTTCTGCACAAAGGGTCTCTGGACATCCCCAGAGGCCCCTGGTAGAATGGTTACTCCTGGGCCTCTCCTTCCCACCATGGAAAATAGTTATTTTCATGCTAAGAGGAGAAAGAATAACTCTAGAGGTACGGCAGCCCTGGGTCCCATGCCAAGGGGACGGAGGATGCTGTAAAGCTTGATTAGAGCAGATTAAAAGTTCTCTTGGGAACATCATGCACCCTGATCCAACCTGTTTTCATTCTGGCCAAGTGGTAAAGCATTTGCAATAGCACAAACCATGGCCTGAGAGCTCTCCCACCTGCAGGTCAATGGACGGCATCCTCGTGACAACAAGGCAAGTCCAGGAGAACCATGACCAAGGCTTGGAGGCACCTTCCTTCCTGCCCAAGATAAAGGGGAGTATCCCAGGAAGGTCACATCCCTTTCCCAGGTTCTCACATCCATCTGCAGGATCATCCCTGTTCTTTTTTCCCTGGATGATCCCAACCTGCTCTTCGTTCTTCTCCCACAGCTTTTCCTCTGTTGGAGGCCGATATTTTTCCGAGCAGCCTGATTTCTTCCCAGGTGCCTTCGTACCGAAACCAAGGTTTGCAGGGGAGCCTGGGGAGAGGGAGGGAGGGAGGTAGGACCAACATATGACACGTTCAAGCTAGAGTGAAACGACATATTCATCACTGCTAACGGGGGGGCCCACATGGCACCCCAACGGGGTGCTGCACCACTGCCCGTTTCCCCAGCTGGCTCTGCTGGAGTTTCCCCCCCCCCTACGTTTCTGGTGGTGTCACTCCAAGTGAAGTGGCTGGTCTGATTGGTGAGAGAACACGAGGGGTGTCAGAGAAGGTGCTCGCAGACATTTCTTGGCCGCCTCAAGGAAATAAAGGCCATCGCCGGGCCTGTCAAAATGATTAATCGCTTACAGGGAACGAGGGGGAGGAGGGAGAGGGAGGGAGGAGGAAGGAGGAGAGAAAGACAGATGGGATGGGGAGAGCTATAAACAAACAGCAAAAGCAGGAGACCCAGGATCGCCTCCGTGCTGGGGAGGAGGTGGAATCGAGGGGCCCCGGGCCATGCTCGGAGTGAACCGGTGGCAGGTGAGCGGGTCCTTCGGAGCCCTGAACCCCACCTTGGAGATCCCCACCCCTGCTCACCCCCCACCAGCCCCGGAGGGGGGCTCAGAGAGCACTAAGGTCTGCCCTGCCAGAGCCGTGTCAGATCTGACAGCCCAAGTGACACGGCCCTCTGACTCCCCAGCTCCACAAATCTCTGCAGTTCACACGAACTGACAGACCAGAAGCTTATTACCTCAAATGCCAAGGTCTTACTGCCCCATGCCCACCAGCTCCTCAGCCTGCAGAGGGTGGTGTCCGACCTAAACACCCACCAGCACCAGTTAATTCTTTGCTGCCTGAAGCGTTTTACCCCAGTGAAATACAGATGGATAGGAGCAGCTTCTGAGAGACCGTCAAAGGTCCTGGTAGAGGAACTTGGAGCAGCCAAGCTCAGGCAGAACCAGTCTGTTGCCTGTCCTTTAGCTGCTTTCAGCTCAGGCAGAGTATTCACACAGCTCATTGCATGGGACATGCAGCAGATCTTGTAACAACCTACCTATGTACGGGATAGCGCATGTTCTCCTCCCTTCCTGGCTTCCCAAGGGGTTTCACAGAATCACATGGGGTTGGAAGGGACCTCTGGAGATCATCCACTCCAACCCCCTGCCAGAGCAGGGTCACCCAGAGCAGGTTGCACAGGAACATGTCCAGGTGGGGTTTGAATGTCTCCAGAGAAGGAGACTCCCCCACCTCCCTGGGCAGCCTCTTCCAGGGCTCTGCCACCCTCACAGGAAAGAAGTTCCCCCTCATGTTTAGGTGGAACTTCTTCCACTCAAGTAAGAATTCAAGTTTCAGGTCACATCCAATGGTGAATCCTGACTATCCAGGAGAAAACACAACTGAAACTCTGAGATGAAAGTTGTACCCGTGGCTCTTGCCACCCCAGCACAGTGACACAGGGCCATACCCTGCCGTGACAAAGTCTTTCTCAGGGTTTACAGCAATTTTGTGGGGTGAATTCTGACAGCGACCCCCCCCATCATCACCGGCTGCTTTACCATCCACAAACAGCATGAGGTGCACTCCTCCAAATTTAATCAGGCATTTAAAATAATAAGAATGTGGGCAAGAAGACGCCCTCCCCTCACATGGTTAAGAGGGGATAAAAATCACTACCTGGGACATCTCCCCACCTCGAGAAATGGGACCAGTGAATCTCCCGATATCTCACTTGATGAGCACTGGATGAAAAGCCATGGTAGATCCTGTCCTGAGATCTGCTTTTATCTTTCGTTTTGATTTCCTGAGGTGAATACAGTTAGCCACGGGAAGGGGCTGAAAATCCAAACTGCTGTCGCTCGTTTGAGCTGGGAACAAGGCAACGTGGCTTCACTCTCCCCTTTGGAGGTATCTGCTTTGGTTTCCAGTCACAGAAAAAATAATCACACTGACGGAGACCCCCACCTCAACTGAATCACCCAGCCTTGCAAATAGAAGGAGCTGCCACTGAAATCAATAAATCCAGTAAGCTCAGGTCTTGAGATGCACCAGCCAACTTGACATAGAATCATAGAATGGTTTGGGTTGGAAGGGACCTTAAAGATCATTGAGTTCCAACCGCCCTGCCCTGGGCAGGGACACCTCCCACCAGACCAGGTTGCTCAAAGCCCCATCCAACCTGGCCTTGAACCCCTCCAGGGATGGGGCATGCCCCACAAATGGTTCATCATCCCTCCTCCCAAGCTATAACTGTTGATCTCATCGGAGGCAGCTTAAACTACACCAAAATGTTTCACCCGAGAAGACTTTGAGTGACAGCTGGAGGAAAAATAGGCACCATAGATTTCACGTGTACTAGTAATTTCATCAAAACCCACAAAGCCCCAGCAAATGCCGATACTGGATCGTGCATGGCTGGATGATGAGCTCAAGCCGGCAAACGACAGACACAGAGAGGTCACAACTGCCTTCTTTTATTTACCTGTCACGCAGCCCATCACGCTCCTCTGAGCTCTTGCGGGAAATGACGTTATCAGGAAAAAGAGCCTGGACCTGCTTTCACGTCGCTTCTCCTAATCTTTCTCCATGACAGTCAAGGCCCACGGCAGCTCTCCTCCACAGCAGAGGCTGCACACAAGGTGTGAGGAAAGGAGACCGCCATAATTTAAGTTGTTTCCGTGCTTTTAAAACAATTTAAGAAGTTGTTTCTATGGGGTTTTTTTTGCTGGCAGTTTGCAGCCAGGCACCGAGAAGGAAGGGCAAGGTGTTGATGGGGCAAGGAGAGGGCTCCAAGGTGAGCTCTCTCCCTTACCAAGCAGGTTGCTGAGGATCACTGGAGAGCACGGGAAGGACTTTCCAACCATGCCAAGAGCCTTGCCCTCTGCTCCACACCCAGGTGGAGGGGACTTTGCAGAGCAACAGTAGCAATGGAGTTTGGAGAACAGAAGGCTCCGGGGAGACCTTAGAGCCTCTTCCAGTCTCTAAAGGGACTACAGGAGAGATGGGGAGGGACTCTTGATCACGGAGGGGAGCCATAGGACAAAGGGGAAGGGTTTGACACTGAAAGAGGGGAGATTTGGATTAGGATCTTAGGAAGACATTTTTCACTGTGCGGGTGGTGGGNATTTGGATTAGGATCTTAGGAAGATGGAACAGTGGAACAAGTTGCCCAGAGAAGCTGTGGCTGCCCCATCCCTGGAGGGGTTCAAGGCCAGGCTGGATGGGGCTTGGAGCAACCTGGTCTGGTGGGAGGTGTCCCTGCCCAGGGCAGGGGGTGGAACTAGGTCTTTAGGGTCCCTTCCAACTCTAACCATTCTATGATTCTATGGACTTGGCAGTGGCTCTAGTGGCTGTCTCCATTGTTTGCGGGATATTCTCCCCCCCCCGCCTTTCCCTCCTTCTAACAAAGATTCTGATTAATGATCGCTCATTCCTAATTGTCAAATTTCTTTTCCTTCATCCTGTGTCTAATCACCAGTGACAGAAGCCATTACGCAAATGAGAGCAGACGACTTCCCACAACTGTTCTCGTTGGTAAAAGCCTTGTAATTTAAAGCTCTGATTTGTAGAGGAAAAGCTGCGTTTCCCCAAGGCGTCCGGGCATCTGTTCCACTTACACTCCAAGAGCCTCCACTTCCGCTCCCTCCCCCCCCAATTAGTCCTCCGCTCGCAACAAATATTTGACTTTGCGAGGCAGTAATTAGAACTTACTTCGCATGTGTTTGTCACAGTAACAGCGGCTCTTTCCCTTTCCCTTCCGGGCAGCAGCGAGGCAGAAAAGCACCCAGGGAAGATGGTGACTTCAGGACTTCCCAGGAGAAGACGTTGACGGGAGGTGCCGTCTCCGAAAGAGGAACAGAAAATGAAGGGCATAACCCAGAGCGCAAGGAAGCTCCCCACACATGTGGGGCAGAAGGGAGGCTTAGAGAAAAACGCTTTGGAAAAAAGACCTGCAAAGGCAGGACTCCCTGTTGCCATCGCTGCTCCGCTTCTATGGTTGGGACAGCAGCATGGGTTGACCATGCATCAAAACAGAGGACAACCAAGAGATTATCAAGACCTTGAGCACACCATCCATGTTCTAGGACTTCAAGGAGCCATTGGCTGCATTCAAGGTCTGCTTGCTCATTGGGAAGAACTGCTGTAAAGAATCACAGAATGCTATGGGGTTGGAAGGGACCTCTGGAGATCATCTCCTCCAACCCCCTGCCAGAGCAGATCCACCCAGAGCAGGTTGCACAGGAATGTGTCCAGACGGGTTTGGAATATCTCCAGAGACAGAGACTCCACCACCTCCCTGGGCAGCCTCTTCCAGGGCTCTGCCACCCTCAAAGGAAAGAAGATCCTCCACATGTTTAGGTTGAACTTCTTACGTTCAAGTTTGTGCCCATTTCCTCTTGTCCTGTCCCTGGGCACCACTGAAAAAAGTCTGGCCCCTTCCTCCTGACACCCACCCTTTAAGTATTTATAAGCATGAATCAGATCCTCCTCAGTCTTCTCTTCTCCAGACTAAGACCCAAGTCAATAAGAAAAGAAGCAGCAGGCTCAGCCCAGGGCTGCCCCTCCTTTCCTCAAGAGCTGCCCTGGTGCCAAGGGTCTCCCCCTTCACCCCCATCTGTGTTGGGACAGCCCTGCATCACAGCTGTGTCTCATATCTCCTCAACCCTGGTCCTCATCCCAACCCACTGGTGTCACCTTGGACCTGCTTTATCACTCCAAATTTCCTGGGTGATCACTAAGCCGAGCCTGACCCTGATCACCAAGGGGGTAAAACACCCCCTTTGCATGTGTTTGTCACTTCAGTCTAAAAATCCATGCTCTTCTCTTGCTACGGGAAAGATCTCGCCACCATGATCTGCAAGGATTAAGAGAAAGGTCACTTCTCCTTAGAAAAATCTCACGTTTCAAGGAACAGGGAAATGGGGGAAACAGAAGAAAGGTATTATGGAAGCTAAGGTCATAAAAGCAAAGATGAAAAGGACTAGAAGTGAAAAATCTTGGGAGTCTGGTCTGGTTTTCAAATGACACAGTTCTTCTGCCTCAGTTTCTTCTGCTTCTCTGCCCGACCCGAGATGTTTCTGAGCTTTGTGGTGCCCACCATGCACGTTACCCAAAAGGCAACAGAAGGATCAGCCATAACAGACCACTGAGTTCAGTGGAACAGAAGAAATGTGCATTCAGAGACGATGAGCCCAGCAGGGAAGGGTGAATACCTTCCTTTATCCACCTCCTACTCCCTCTACATCCACCCTGTTGACCTCTGAGGGCGTGAGGAGAGAAAGCCAACCGTGGTACCCCAGGCTCAGACCACTCTGTCTCTCTCCCCCACCACCCCTAATCTCTATTTAACTCTTCCCCATTTCACTACACGTAAGAAATTTGTTTGGATTTAGCCAATATTTCACTGATGGTTAGATGTCAAGAGTTAGTATCACCATAAAATAACCTGTGTCTTTATTAGTTAGAGAGGACTGCACCCCGCAAAGCCTGCTAACGTACAGCAGAGGAACACAAGAGGAAGCCTGCCCTCAAAACCTCCTTGACAAAAGTATGAATCGGATAAAGGACCAAACGGAAAACAAGATATCCCAAAGGATAAACAACTGTTAGAACTCATTAGACCTCAGAGTGTAGTTTGTTCCATCATCCCGTCGGTGACCAGAGCGTGGTGACAACCATCCAGGTCAGCCTCTGACAAAAGAAAAACCACGCAGTTCCATTGTTCCACATTGGTTGTATTTTAAGAACTACACTTCAGAAGGTACCGTGTGTTTGTCACACCCCACCCCCTGCACACACACCCCCAGCAGAGAACACACACAGCTTCCCAATACCATGGCGAGGGGCATTTGAAAGCACAAGGTGNGTCCATCAGTGCATTGTAAATGAGCTTTCACAAAGTCAAGTGCAGCAAAACCTGTTCAGACACTTTAAAAGTTAGACCTTTGGCAAATAAAGAAAAAAAAAAAACAAACCAACAATAGGATCCTAAAGTTCTGTAAGTACCATTCTCTCCCCACACGGGACATGAACTCCCACCCTGAGCTTTCACGAGTTGATGGTGTCTAACTGGTGGTACTGGAGACTACCATGTGCTGAATAAATGGCACAGAGATGGGATTTCACTTGAGCATCTTTCAGCCAAGGGCCTGCCCCCATAATTCCTGGGAAGGCCTTGCTTTTGACCAGGGTCAGCAACTCAGCCTTCTTCCCCACCAGCCCAAAGGCTGAGCATCGGTAATTATCCAGCTGAGTGACCTTCGCCTGGATCTAACCCCAGCTCAGGAGAGTCTGCAACAAGTAACGTGGCACTCAGACTACTGTGACACAGATTTCTTAAACAAGGACCCTGCGGCTGCCAATTACACTTCATTTTTTCTGACCTGTGAAGCAGCCAGAAGACTGGCCCCTGGGATGTCCCGTTTGAGAAGCCTTTCACCTCTCTGCAAGACAAACTCACCGCGAGTGGTGCATCCGCCGGCCCAGCAAAGGATGGGACCAGAGGCCAAAGACGGGATGCTGCTCGAGCGGCACGTTCTCAATGCTTTTCTCCAAATTCCACATCAAAACAAGCCCCGAAAAACAAGGAGGGGAAAACCCCGGGAAGCCTTAACAGGACAAATCCCCCACTATTCTCTGGGATGAGATACATGAACTATGAAACACTTTTTTCCACCTCTAGCTCTTGGGACCCTTTAGAACCGCATCAAATATACAAGACCTTTGCGCCACCCCCCAAAACCAGGGCCAGCCACGCAGCACACCTCAGGGAATCAAAAGCCAACCTCCATATGAGCCTTAAATATGGCTTTTGCATGAAAGAGGAGGAAAGCAAAAAGAATTTTCAGGCTGATGACCCTTAAACAGAAGCTTGTCTGGTTCCTACGCCCTGGTCTTGTCGCTTCCCGACCTGCCACGTCAAGTCCCGGAACACAAAAAAGGATCAAGATAAAAACTTAACCACATTTTAAACAGAAAGCCCTGACCTCTCTCACGTTGACTGTACAAGGAAGGGAACCACACGCTGGTGTGGATTTCACTGATGGACAGGAGCCACACGACGTCACACAACCACGCGCACGGGCGTGCAGCCACACACACGCTTGAGTTCTTGCAGTTTCGGTAAAAAGGGCACTTTCCCTGTGTTAATCTGAGGAACCAGCACCCCAGTGGGGAGAAGGGAGGCTCTGTACCTATCTGGCACTGCGTTTTGACAGTCTAGCTCGGTACCCATGGGGAACTCCGTTTAAAAATGTGGCTTAATGATTCAAGACTTGGCGAGTGCCCCGGTGTTGATGCCTCTCCCTTCATAACGCTACGTCCCCTTTTAACCATGCTGCAGCTTCGGAAGAGTGGGAGAGAAGCCTTCACTCCCCAGAGAGAGCTGTCAGGAAGGAGGTTTATCTAGACTCCTACAACACAGATGTCATTTAGAGAGCATTGGATTTGGTGCTCACACGCTCGATGAATTCACTCTGATCTCTACCCTGTACTAAGTCCAAAGTGTAGATGTTTTAAGTTGAAGAAACTGAATTATTTGTCCAAGTTGCTCATTACACACAGGCCATCTCACGTGCTCGTTTCCACTATATAAAAAGGTGTCAGAGTTGAACAGGTCCTCTAACAACAGAGGACTTTGACACCTATCTCTTCCCATCTTATATCCAACGCAGCCACAGACACATAAACCCAGCCAGGAAACCCAAACTCCATGATGCTGAGGAAACAAGATCACTCCTGGTTCTCCTCCAAGCTCTTCTTCAAACGCCTGAAAATCCTGAAGCAACAAATCCGAGTGCCAGAAGCCATGCTCCTTGTCGTGGCAAACAGGGCAGAGGGAGCAAAAAACAAGTTAGGGAGCATGAATCCAGCTTCCAGTAAGTGCAGACTCTTTCTTGGGAGGTTCGGTTAGGTGAGAGTGGAGGATGAATGGGGTACTAACGGTTTTTGCAGTTCCAGTAGCCCCCTTTATTGTAGTGGGGCAGGGATGGGCCAGGAAACCCATCAGTCTGTTAAGTGCTGCGTGCAATACTAGCGCTCAGTATCTTCCATTGCTTGTGAACAAAGCAGCTCCAACATCAGTCACCCGGGCAGCCAGGCATTAGTCATACCGTCCCTTAATCATCATATTCAACAAGGGACCCACCTGTTCAAAGCGAAAAAACAGATTGTTAGCGGGGGACAGTGACAGAGAAACGGCAGCCGCAGGGCCTACTCCCTCTGCATCACACCACCTTACGAGCTGAGCAGCCCAGGGCAGAGGATCTCAGTGCAAAAACTGAGCCTAAGGTCACACCGAATCAGTTTCGAGGTGTTTTCTAGACAAAACACTGGGACACCCTTGAGCACATCCTCAAACACCCATCCAAAATTGCAGGGTTCTCTGCCGACACTCAACTTTAGCTGTCACCAAATCATTGCAGCCACAGTTTGAAACTTCGTCACTTCCCACCTTACATTCATGATTTCTCAGTAGATGCTACTAAAAGGAGCCAACAGTCGTCAGGGGTGGCTTTTTGCAGGGCAGAGAAGGAACATTCTTCCTCGTTGAATCCTCTCTGGTCCTTGAATCCTTTCTGGTCCTTGGGGTCACTTGGAAGAAAGGCCAGGACTGATAATTTTGCTAAGGTTTTATTTTCAGTCAAGACCACTCCCATTTCCACTTCAGGGAAGTCCAGCACACGGTGGCAGTAACAATCATAGAATGGAAAGGACCTTAAAGATCACATAGTTCCAACCCCAATAATCTCAGGGGAGGGGCATAACCTCACATGAGCTCCTGTGCAATGCTTAAGGGTTATAGACCATGAAAACATTTGTATTCGTGTCCAGTAGTTCCACTTTCAGATCTGCAGGAGATCTCCAAGAGCATTCTCTTAGTGCTTCAATCTTTTTTTGAAATGCCAGTTGGTTAAAGTGGCAAAGAATTCAGAAATGACCAAGTCATGCATTAAGGGGAAACACATGATGTAATTGAAAAGATTTCTCGTATTTAAGAGATTTGGATTCAACAGGTAGAACAGTTTCATTTTTTTTTGCAAATACTGGGTGTTGTTGTAGAGAAGGCTAAGGAGAGTTTGGGAGCAATGCTTTCCTGGCAGTGTCCAAAGCCAAAGTACACCTTCCCCCCAATTACTCCATTGTTTGTAGTGGTCCCCTGCAGAACTATAATTTAAAGACCTTGCCTTTTTGTAGCCAAAGGACCTTCTGAAGACAGAGCAGGAAGAACCACTCTCAGCAAGAGAACAACCCTGCTTTCTCCTACCCTCATTGTGACCCCTGCAGAACATCACCAGAGACATCACCAGAGAGCTGGCATCTCAAGTGGTGCATTAAGCCATAACGAGTTCAACAGCAGTGACTACATGGTCCTTTCTTGTACCTCTTGTGGATTTCCTAAGGCTTCTCCCAACATCTTCTCAATGTTCCTCATTATTGCGACTTTCTGATGAGCCTTTAATGGATATTCAATCCTCTTTGGGGTTGGGGCACCCTGAAAAATCAAAAAAACAGCTCATTGCATGCTTCCTGAATCGGCAGATTATTCCACTTTCTCCCAGCCACCCAGTTCTTCACGCACCACTCCAAAGGGAGAAAACACCTTTCAGCTCGAACACAAAGGATTTGGTGCAATGAAGTTCTCAGATCGACACCACGTGCTAATACACATCTATCTGAAAAAAATCCTCTGGGATAGAGCTATCCCAGCTGCGTGGGAAGGTGGTTGTACTCACCTTGTACCAAAAGTTCACAGTGATGGTAATGCCCCCATTCAGGAGAGACTCGATGTGGTGCCACCTGCATGGAAACCACACCAAAAAAAAAGAAAAGAAATTATTGCTGTAGCTTAGAGTGAAATACCTTGGATGGATGAGTTCAGGCTGCATTAGACAAGCCTTGCTCTGCGCACCTCCATCATCAAGACCTCAGAAGTTCTGGAAAGCTCTCCTTATTTAAATACAGATCCTTTTCTCGCAAAGGTTAGCGGAGTACATGCACAATAATGTAGTGTCTGGGAGAATTACCACTCCCATCCAACAGACAGGAAGCAGAAGAAGTTAGGCCCAGGACATTACAGAAAATATCACATTTGCTGGAGAAGTCAAAACAAAATTCTCTGAAGAGCCAACCCAACGCCTTAAGACGACCTTTTAAACCTCTGTTTGCTGGTCAACATGCAGTCCCACCATCCTTCTTACCAGTACATGGGTATGTACAGCACATCCCCTGGACCCACCACCGTCTCATAGCCAACCACGCTCCGGAAGTTTGGAAACTTCTCATAGTCAGGATTGTCAAAGTCCACCTAATGAAGAAAATATTAAGCAACTTAGAAGAACTTCCTGCAATGACGGTCCTCTTTATTGGCTCTCTGTACCAAATCCTCCTGATCTTCCCTACACGACTTCTACATTCCCATTTGTGTCTTAACTCCACTGAGATGTCCTGCAGTGCCCCAAAAGCACCACCAACTTAGACAAGAGTCTTGCAATTTGTCTCTGAGCAAATTTATGTTTGATCAGGTGATCAGTGAAACAGAACAGAGAAGGCAGTAACTGCAGCCCAGTTGTGCTATCAGTGAGGAGATGTTTGTAGCCCTAGCACTTGCAAGTCAGGACCAAACACGAACAGAAACACCACCAGTCCCTAATGCATAGAGAGCAATCCTGAGAAGAACAACTTGGGGGTGTTGGGGGATGAGAAGCTCAACATGAGCCAGCTATGTGCGCTCATAGCCCAGAAAACCAAGGGCATCCTGGGCTGCACCAAAAGCAGCGTGGCCAGCAGGGTGAGGGAGGGGATTCTGCCCCACCACTCTGCTCTGGTGAGACCCCACCTGGAGCACTGTGTCCAGCTCTGGAGTCCTCAGCACAGGAAGGACATAGACCCGTCGGAAGGAGTCCAGAGGAGGCCATGAAGATGCTCAGAGGGCTGGAGCACCCCTCCTATGAGCACAGGCTGAGAGAGTTGGGGTTGTTCATCCTGGAGAAGGAGAAGACTCCGGGGAGACCTTAGAGCCCCTTCCAGTCCCTAAAGGGGCTCCAGGAGAGATGGGGAGGGACTCTTGATCAGGGAGGGGAGCCATAGGATGAGGGGGAACAGTTTTAAACTGAAAGGAGGAAATTTAGATTAAATATCAGGAATAAATTCTTTCCTGTGAGGGTGGTGAGACACTGGAATAGGGATTTGCCCAGGGAAGTTGTGGCTGCCCCATCCCTGGAGGTGGTCAAGACCAAGCTGGATGGGGCTTTGAGCAACCTGCTCTAGTGGAAGGTGTCCCTGCCCATGGCAGGGGGCTTGGAACTGGATGATTTTTAAGGTCCCTTCCAACTCAAACCATTCTATGATTCCATCTATTCTCAGTGTATTCAGCAGGCACCAGATCTGAACCCAGGTTTTGCAGAAGCTCAGCAAATGATATGCAGTTAGTGCAGCTTCCTCCCACCTCCACAAGTGCCCGTTCTTGGCCCGGAGCAGAGAACAGATCTGCTGCACTCACCTGGCTCTGTCTGTCACAGGGATGGTGCACAGGGTAAGGGTAGAGGCATTCGAACTGATCCGGAGGGAACAGGATACACCTCTTGTAACCCTTAATCTGAGCGAAGAAGTTCTGCTGCTCATCGTAATGAGCTGGTGTCACATTCCCTACGCAGAGAGAAAAAGCGATAATCAAGACACACTCACGTACAGGTACAAAAGAGAGAAGCAGGTTTTATTCCTTGCTAAAGACAGTAAATACTCTCCCACATAATCAGAAAACTAAACAAGGAAATTGACCGCCAGAACATTACAAACTGATCACTATATCAGTCAGCCTTTATTAAGCAGTTGCTGTCCCACTTAATTTCCATTCTAAATCCATATTCAGCAACTTATGCTCTACAGGATTAGGATTTCCAGCTTGTTTCCATGAACAGCAGATGGTGAATGTCGACAGGAAGCTTTTTCATAAAACACTGTTTTAGAAGACAAGTTGTGGAATGGACTTTCAAAAATGATTAGCCTGGAGAAAAGGAGTCTAACAGTCTGATTTTAAAAAGAGTCCTAGTTGTTTTGCTCGAAAACAAGTAAACAAATCTCTTTGTCATTGGTGTTCCCAATTGCATCTTCTCAGTCTGCTTAACAGTAATGAAGCTTGACTGTCACCACTAGATCTCAAATTTAATCAAATATTTAAATACAGTAGGTCATTTTGTACCCCTCACAACTACGATTTTCAGGCTGTTTGCCAATTCAGATATTTCTCTTTTAGCTTTCTTTTTAGATGTATTTTCACTAAAGAGAATTAAGGTAACAGTTAACCCCGTAACTTCATTAAACAGATCAATCATATGCTCCTCTAAAGACGGTCATTTTTCTATACATTGATTATAGGCCATCCCACTTCACAAAAACGTGTACATTCTTCGCCCAGTTATTGAGATTACTTTCTACTAGAACGTTCTCCTTTTCAGCAGCGTAGTGGCATCTCTGTCTTCTAAGGCACCTGCCTATGAGTCAGTCTCCAGATGGATTTGGAACTCCACTCTACCCAAATATTTTTAGGATTTATCCATCTTCAGGTTCTCCACTGCCCTCTAACCTTCCAAGAAGAAAATCAGCTTTTAATTGAAAGAGAATTCAGCCCCACAGTGTACCAGCTCATATAAGAACAAATGCTTCATGTAAGAATCACCATTTCCTCCTGGGTAGACACTGGACATGGTAAGTAAAGTCCAGAAAACTAACTTTGCTCAACTTGCAACCCCTTTTTTATTTTAAATCTACAGCATCTGAAACATTCAAATGATAAACAGGTCTCAGAATATGATAAGCAATTACTGAAGACAGAGCCCTCTTCTCCCCCTTTCTCCTCCAGTCAGAGGAAACTGCTTACCTTCCATGCCAATAAGAAGCAAGTTAGAAGTCAGTTGACCCCAGCCGCGTTTCCCTTGCTGCTTGTTAATCCAGTTCCAGTTGAAGCCAAGGAAATCCACCACAATCTTCCTTCCAACTGTGTCATTCAGGGTTTGCTGCAGATATAGCCTGTATTTTCCCAGAGACAAGCAAAAATCTAGTATTAAGCTTGTCATGAACATGAAGACATGCTTACATTTAGACATAGAGGACCAGAGGTAATCACGGAATTACAGAATGATATGGGTTGGAAGGGACCTCTGGAGATCATCCACTTGAACCCCCTGCCAGAGCAGGTCCACCCGGAGCAGGTTGCACAGGAACGTGTCCAGGTGGGTTTGAATGTCTCCAGAGAAGGAGACTCCACCACCTCTCTGGGCAGCCTCTTCCAGGGCTCTGCCACCCTCACAGGAAAGAAGTTCCTCCTCATGTTTAGGGGGAACTTCTTATGTTCCAGTTTGTGCCCATTATCTCTTGTCCTGTCACTGGGCACCACTGAAAAAAGACTGTCCCCAAACCTCTGTATGAATAATTGCAGTATTGCAGGCTACTGTCTGCAATGCTGGAAGAAAAGTGAATGTTTAAGTCCAAGGATTGCCTTCCCTCTTGGAAAAAGCATACTCAAAGCTTGAGAAAGAAGAAAAATGCACAGATGACAAGTGGACACAGGCACAGAGTTGCTTCCAATTAAGACAGAATTAAGCAGCCATAAGTCCTTTTAGAGAGCTGGTGACCGATAGAATTAACTGAGGGTTTAAGTACAGCTGCTAATAGTAATAGTCTGTATAAACATGAAGTTCCCCTCAGTAACTTACAGCTCTGCTCCTGGTGCAGACCATCACCACCAAGGCATATACTGCACGTAGGCAAAATTGTCTTCCCAAAAGAGGGTTAGATACCTTGATATTCTGTAAAAAATCCTGAGTGCTACAGCCTGTACTTCTGTGCTGCTTTTGTCTGGGGTAGAGTTCATTTTCTTCACAGTAGCTAATATGGGGCTATGTTTTGGATCTGTGCTAGAAACAGTGTTGATAATGGAGGGATGGTTTAGTTACTGCCGAGCAGTGCTTACACAGCATCAAGGCCTTTTCTGCTTCTCCCACCACCCGCCAGCGAGCAGGCTGGGGGTGCACAACAAGTTGAGAGGGGACACAGCTGGGACAGCTGGCCCCAAAGGGCTATTCCACACCATATGGTGTCACACTCAGCAATAAAAAGCCGGGGGAAGAAGGAAAGGGAAGGGCACGTTCAGAGTTATGGCATTTGTATTCCCAAGTAACCATTAGGCATGAGGGAGCCCTGCTTTCCTGGAGATGGCTGAACACCCGCCCACCCATGGGAAGCAGTGAATTAATTCCTTGTTTTGCTTTGCTTGTGCGCACAGCTTTTGCTTTACCTATTAAACTGTCTTTATCTCAGCTCACAAGTTTTCTCCCTTTTACTCTTCCAATTCTCTCCTACCAGCTCTGTGGTGCTTACCTGTCAGCTGGGGTTAAACCAAAACTTTTTAATTAGATAACTAAGCTCCTCCAACAATACGACAGTCTACCAAAAGAAAGTGAAGGTTAAGGCTTTCTCTATCCAACTCTGCCTCTGTCTGAGAAGACAAAAAAAAAAGTTCCTAAAGACAACGTAAACAGTCTAATTAACTAACAGTGTGACTTTTTTTTTAACTGGGTAACCAGCAGAAAAAGCAGGGCTACAAAAAAATAAATGAAAAGGTTGAGAGGTTTTAATCATCAACACTCACTGCAGAGAAACTGACTCCCTACTTGGACCTCTTCCTCGTATCACTTACCTCTCAGCACTCCCTTTTTGTTGTATTTCTTTGAGTCTGTCCACAAACTCAGCAAACTTCATCTCTTCCCTGCTCGACTTGGGTTTGAAATTCTTAAAATTGGCCATCTTCTTCTCGTCATAGTACAAGAACTTGTGTGTGCTGGCACTATACACTGAGAAGTCCCCATTGCCAATGTTTTCCTGGAGGTAGTCCAGGTCCCATTTCAGAGCAGGATAAACCAGATTCGTATCTGTCAGCACCACCGGCTCCTGGAGAGAAACAGGAAGTTTAGTGATGCAAGGACCTCTTGAACTTGAGAACGAACACACTCATTATTGCAGCCACACAAACTCTCTTTGAAAAACAGGGAATTGGAAAAGGCATTTGCAGTAATCAGACACCTTCATCTGGGGAGAAAAACAAGCATAACATGGTAGGAAGTTTTAAAACAGCTCCTCCAGCAAGCTCCTGGTAGCAACGGGAGAGATTCCACTATCTGCTTAGCTAATCTCTAACACGTGAGGTTAGACAAACACTAGCTGGGAACAGTTTTAAGCCTACTTGGTTCTGCCACGTAGCAAAGAGACACAGTAGATTTTGTCTGATCACTCCCAGCCTCAGCTATGAAGGGATAAATACTGGCAGAAATATACCTCTGAATCCAGAAACAGAGACAGCACTCAGCTCTTTTACTCAGAGGATGCAGATAACCTTCAGCCACCAAAAAAACCCAAGATTACCCCATCTCTTCTACACCAAAAAAGGAACCACTACAAAAAGAAGACAAAGGACATCACTTATCTCCTCACCTATAAACAGTAAGCAACCTAAACAAGAATGACAACTGTTTTGTTCCCAAGCTGTGCATGTACACCTTCCCTTCTTGCAGGCTATTCTACAAAAAAACCCAAATAACTAGCAACCTTACCAGAACTAGATTGAGCTTGCCCAGAACCAACACAAAAGCCTTTATTCCTCTCACTTAGAAAATAACAAACCTGTGCCCATGGCTTCCCACGTTTCCACCCGGACAACAAAGCAGTCAAAGCAAACTTTTCCTGCAAATTTCACAACTCAAGGCTGCGGCAACGTAAAAAACCGGCCACCACGACGGAGAGGAAGGGGACAGGGGCAACCACCAAGCCGGCGGGGGGAAGGGGCACGGCGGGCGCTCCGCGGCAGGCGGGGCGGTAGCTTAGAGGGACAGCCTCGGGACGGCAGTGGGAGGCGGGAGAGCCCCGCACCTTCCGAGACGCTCGGCTCTGCCCAGCCAGACACGAAGCACAAGCCCCCCCCAGCCAGGCCTGGCCACCGCTGCCCACCGCACCTCATTCTCAATGAGCTCCTCGGCGCGGGGGTCGCTGTGGCTGAGCCGCGGGATGGGCCGCGTCTCGAAAGAGTAACGACGGAACTGGGAGGCGCTCCAGCCGGGCCCTGCTCCCGCCGCTACCGACGGGCCCTCCCGGCAGCTCGCGGCCGCCGCCGCCGAGGAGGAGGAGGCCGCCGCCATCACCGCCTCCGCCGGAGAACCCGGAACTAGAAAGCCGGAAGCGGAAGTTGGCCGCCCATGGCAACGCCGGAAGCGAAGGGTGAAGGCGAGAGGCGGGGGGACCATAGAGAGGGCAGGAAAGAGCGGCGGCGCGGCGAACAGCGCCCCCTGACGGCGGGAGGCTGCTGGTGGTTTGTGCTCTCCGCCTTTTGGCCCTTTCTGAAGTTTTTAGAATCGTAGAGTCATAGAATTGTTAGAGTTGGAAGGGACCTTAAAGATCATCCGAGATCCAACCCCCCTGCCATGGTCAGGGACACCTCCCACTCCTTTCCCTCTCCACCAGATACAAACCAAACAGAGAATAAGAACAGGGAACATAGGCAACAGCCACGTTAAAATAAATATATAAAGTTTTCATTTTGATATCCACGTGTAAAATGAGGGAAGCATGCCTTTTCCCAGTCTCAAAACAGTCCTGTGACAATGGTATTTCTGTAGCAGACAGACACTGTTAGACAGCACATAAATTCCCACAGTATTTATCTACAAGATTAATTCCATGAGACAGCACTAAAATATTTGTTTAACACCGTAGAGTTGAAATCGATTCAAAGTAATAGTACAGATGAAAACTGACAAAAAGATTAAAATGACCCTTCTGCAAGTGCACAAATATTATTTCCCAGATTGCAGAGGATAAAAATCAGCCTTGATGCAACTATGTCACGTTTAGCTCCAATAGGTCTGATTGGAAGAGACCTTTAAGATCATCGAGTCCAAGCATTAACCCAGGACTTCCAAGTCCACCACTAACCCACGTCCCTCAGCACTACGTCTTTTACCCATCTTTTAAATCCCTCCAGGGATGGGGCCTCAACCGCTTCCCTGGGCAGTCCATTCCAAGGCTTAATAACCCTCACTGGGTAAAAATTTTTCCTAATATCCATCCTAAACCTCCCCTGGGGCGACTTGAGGCTGTTTCTTCTTGTCCCATTGCCTGTTCCTTGGGAGAAGAGACCGACCCCCCCTGGCTACACCCTCCTTTCAGGGAGTTGGAGAGAGCGAGAAGGTCTCCCCTCAGCCTCCTTTTCTCCAGGCTGAACACCCCCAGCTCCCTCAGCCTCTCCTCACAAGACTTGTGCTCCAGACCCCTTACCAGCTCCGTTGCCCTTCTCTGGACCCGCTCCAGCACCTCAATGTCCTTCTTGTCATGATGCGCCCAAAACTGGACGCAGCACCCGAGGTGGGACCTCACTAGTGTCCAGTACAGGGAGTCGGTCACTGCCCCAGTCCTGCTGGCCACACTGTTCCTGACACACACCAGGATGCTGTTGGCCTTCTTGGCCACCTGGACAACTGCTGGCTTGTATTCAGCCATCTGTAGACCAACATTCCCAGGTCCTTCTCCACCAGACAGCTCTCTAGCCACTCTTCCCCAAGCCTGAGGCGTTGCGTAGCTACACGTGTGGGAGCTTGGAACCCACACGGAGCAAAACCCACCACAGAAAGCAGACAGGATCATCTGTGAAGGTGGGGACACCACCAGCACAACAAGAACCATGTTTGCTCTCTCCCAAGAACGAGCTCTGTTTGAGGCATCAGCTCTGGAGAAAATTTAGGTCTCTGGCATTAAGTGGTTTTCTTCCTGCAGAAGATGGATTGGCTGTTCCTCCCGTGTAGAGCTTGGCCTTCATGAGAACAACGCAATCTGCTTTTCCCCTGTCCTTCCCAAATTTATTAATGTGCCTAGTTTCTAGGAAAATGAGTGTCCACGGAAAGCGCCAGCAGCCTCGGCGCTGGAGGGCTGAGCTCCGAGTTACTAACCTTATTAAATAACTAATTGACGTACTAATTTCACTGCACACCTGGTTGTAAGAGACATGGCTGAATTAAGACCTCGTCCCTAAAACCACACAATGAGGGTTTTTTTGGGGCTAAGTGTAAGGATCCTGTTGTAGCCTGCGACAATGCCCCCACCTCAGGCACGCTGTAGCTCAGATATATGGCTGTGGCTCATCGCCATTTTCATTCAATTAGTAGGTTTACAATTAATGTTGTTATTAGAAGGAATGGCTTTAATGACGAATTGTCCCTGATAGTTTTTGAGCTGCAAAGGTTTATAATGTAGATCGTTATAGAGACATTACCCATTATGGCTGATGTGAATAACTGAAGGAAAACGAGTTCAACTACCGCAGAGTTTACATAATGAAGTAAACTGCAAAATCCTTTAACGCTCGTATCGATTTTATCTACAATAACACATCGCCTGCGTTTGAAGAATAGCTGCGCGAAATTAACGGGCGCCCTTTCAGCTGCTCGCGTTTTCCCTGCCTCCACGGTGATAAGAGGACGGCGTTTGGGGTATTAGCTTTTAATAATACCGATAGCCATACAAAGAAGGCAATTTGCATAAGGCCACCGCATCGATCCC
>VXAK01015992.1:26500-102077 GCA_013399435.1 Arenaria interpres | reverse complement strand
GGTGGCCGAGAAGAGCCTGTTTGGTGACACTTGGTGGCCGAGGTCGGTGGTTTCTTCCTAGAGCTTCCCTCTTGTTTTATCACTGCCGCACAGCATAACGCTGCCGTGGGCGAGCGAGGTGGATCCATCCGGAGACGTTCAGACCCCGCCTGGACACCTTCCTGTGGGACCTGCTCTGGGTGACCCTGCTCTGGCAGGGGGTTGGACTAGATGGTCTCCAGAGGTCCCTTCCAACCCCATAGCATTCTGTGTGTCCCCCCCCCTCCCCGCTCCCATCTGCTCCGTGGCACTTTTGGAAGTGCTGGGAGCCCAAAAAGTTTCTTTATATGCTGGGGGGTGGGGGGGGAAGCTTCCATGGAGGAATGTGCTGAGCCCTGCCCTGCCACCGGCCCCGCCTTGCCCCAACACTGAGGATTAGCCCAGATTAGCGTCTCCCTGCCTCCTGTAATCGGGGTTTATCATAAGCATTTAGGAGAACAGCCTGGCTATAGGCTTTTTTTGGGGCGAGGGGGGAGACTGCAAAAGGAGAGTGTCAGAGGGATGTGAAGGGAAGGGGCAGTACAGAGATTTTTCAATTGATGCTGGGATGTGGAGACTGCAGGACAACTTTGGGTTTAACCATTGTTTCACAGCTGAGAGGCTTTTTATTTTATTTTTTTGAGTTCTTAGGGTGGCTGCTTGTCGCATGGGTGACCTTGGACAAGTCTTTTCTGTTCTGCCCAAGTTTCACAGGATGATACGGAGTTGGAAGGGACCTCTGGAGATCATCTAGTCCAACCCCCCCCTCTGTCAGAGCAGGTCCACCCAGAGCAGGTTGCACAGGAACGTGTCCAGGAGGGTTTGGAATGTCTCCAGAGAAGGAGACCTTTCACCTTTGGCTGAGGGGGATCAGACTATCGGCAACTGGCTGTGCCGTGCTGGGAGTCCAGGAACTGTTCAAAGAGGAATGGTTGGGAGAGGAATGGTGGCAGGAGGAGGATTGGGAAAGTCAGTAGGAGGGGATATCTGATTGACAGTGTTTGGGTGGCGCAAGAGAGAGAGTGAAGGCCTGACTAGAGCGATACCAGGGATCATTATCCTTATCAACAACAACCACAGTTCTTTTATGATGTACTCTAAAGCCAGGAGTATTTCAAGTTAGGGTAGGTGAGTGAGGAATTTGTGCCTCTGCCAGCATTGTTTGCCTGGTCCATGAGGATTTGAGAAACATACGTGGTTTTTTTCTTATTTTACCCCATTCAGCTGGGTGCTCTCCCGTTCCCAGCGGTGGGGAGTGCTCTGACCCGCTGGGTTTTGCTCTTGCGGGTGGTTGTTACCTTTTAAGGACACTTTGCAGGAAACCGTGGCCGGGGGGAGGCGGTGGGGAAACGCTGCTTCTGTCCTGGGGCTCCCGTTGGGGCTGAGGCTCGTTAATACATTAGATCTATAATCGGATGTCTATAGGAGGAGGAATTGTCATGATTAATTAATTAGAGGTCCTGAGAAAAGCATGAGCTTTCTGAGAAGTCTTAGGTGCTATTTTGGGAGATGACAGCAGGTGGCAATATCTCCCTAAAAATTCTCATGTGGAAGAGTCTGATGCTTGTGATTATTATTGTTTTTCTCAGGCAGCCACAAGAGGTTGCTAAAGAAGGATTTTTCCTGCTTTAAGGATCGTGTGTCCCCATCCTGGATACAGGCAAGCGCAGCGTATAGAAAGACGGCCTTTTTAAAATTAAGACTCTAATTAGGGTGGGGTTTTTTGCCTTCCAAACTCTGAGCCCACTGGAGGAGATGCTGCTGCATCCCTGCCATGGAGCTGGGGTGATAGGAGGTGCTTAAGAGATGGTGGGATACTGTGATCTTGGCTTCTTACCCATCTTTTCTCGGCCTTCCCAAGTCTGGTGGCACTGCTGCTGCTTTGCCTTAGGACCAGGGACACGGTGTACATGTTCTATACCCATGAGCCACCACTTCTACAGGGGTTTTTATTGATTTTGAGGTACTCTAAATGGTGTCTTTTTTGCTTTCCTATGTCTGGGTGAGTTATCACAGGCAAGACACTTTAACTTTGCATTCTGTCCTGACTTAGGCATGTGAAAAGAGACCAGTAACGCTGACTTTCTTATGCAAAATTCTCTTCGGACAAGAAAAGCTGGACGACTGATCCATACTGTTCTGCACATTTTTTTTGGTGGCTTGTCTTTGTTAGCGTGTTAAATCCCAATTGTGCTGTCAGTCCAGCTCAGAAGGGTAAGGAGTGGGGGCTTGTACCGTTCACCTGGCCAGGTCTCTGATGGTTGTGCTCTTCACTGCTCCCTTACCAGTTAATTTATTAGAGGAAAAAGGTCTCTTGGCCATTGTCTAATCGTGTTTGCAGGGGAGTTGTCCTCTCAGAAGCCAAGAAGCAGCAAGGTCTGCGTGTACAGCCCCCTCCCATAACTGATGGGTTGTAACTGGAGGAGGAAGGGGCAAGAAAGGGACTGGTAGGGGACATACCAGCTCTCCTGCTTCTGCACATCAGTGGTGCTTTGTACAGTAGGCTGTTGCTGGCGGGTTCATCTGGCTTCTCTGAGGGGCATTTTCATTGAAGAGAGGACACCTGGATGGTGTTCCCACGCTAGTAGGTGAGAAAGATGAGTAGGCACTGGAACTTCGTGGCAGAAAGAAAGTGATGGAGCCCTAATGACTACTCTGCAAAGCACGAGCTGGAAGACACCAGAGTAAGCTTTAGAGGGCTGTTATGGTGATGAGGAGGAGATGACCTTCCCACCTCTCTATCTCCTGCATGAGGAAATAGTTGCGCTTATCTTATTGGACAAGAGTTCTGAGCCTTGGCTAAGTTGGGGTAAGGTTAATGTAAGAATAGCAATAGGCATTTTGGGAGATGTTACTACAGACTAATGCTAAAAAGCATTAAATAAATTCTAATCAAACAGCATATCCTGCTAGCGCGTGGGGGAAAGAGAGGACATCCTCATCTTCTGCCTGATGGTGGAGAAGAAACCCTAAAAAGAGTGTGGAGTTATCAGTCAGGAAGTCCAAGCGCAAGAAGCAATTCTGACCAGATTTCCTTTCCTGTGGGCCCAGGAAGGCCATAGCTTCATATAAACCACAAGATGACGTAAAGTTTTTTCAAAACCAGGTGGATTTTTTGGGTTTTATTTGGGTGGTTTGGCCATCTGACCCTTGTAGCCCTGCATCTGAGAGAAAGCCATGTGAGGACTCTGGTTTAACCGCTAGCCTGGTTAACACAAACAGTGTTGGGGAACAGGAGAGGTTTAATTACAGCGAGCCAGCAAGATGCAAAGTGTTTTGCTTTATTTTGTGTTTATTTTTATTTTATTTTACTTTACTTTATTCAGCATGGTATTACCTGCGTGCACAGCTAGCAGTTCTGTTTAGCTCAAGCTAAAAGCCAAGCTTGAAAGGTTTAGGAGCCGCTCATGAGAGTGGCCCCGCTGGCCCGTGAACGATATGTCCGCACGTTATTTATGTTACTGAGACTTCTGGAAGGGCCTGGGCACGGTCTGGGATGGAGAACTGCTGAGTGCTTTCTCCTCAGCAAGAACGGGATCCTGCACACAACAGTAATTTGTATTTATATTCAATTTGGCAACCTCCTGGCCGCCTGCTGTTGTTTGACTTTGAATTATCCTGCTACGTTATTGCCCAACTAATCTCTCTCCAGTGGCACAGGGAAGTTGTGTTCCCGTTTTGCAGGTGTCGGTTGATCTATCCAGAGTAAATAAAAAGAACTGTTGTCAGAGCTGAGATTTAGTTACTTCTGGATCGCTTCTTCTCGCCTTCTGCTGTTCACAAACTCAAGCAGAAAGTCAGATGTAATTTTTTCCTTTCGCTTCTCGGAGTAACGAGAACAAAGTACATTAACTGAATTGGTGTCTGATAGCATTGCACTTTGTTTTTCTGTTGCCACGTCACTTTTCTGCTTGGAATTTAGCCTGCCCTGAGATTCCTTCCGCTCCCTTTTTGCTTATGTATATACCCACATAAGCGTGTTCAGAGAAGGCAACTGGTGCTTTGCAAATACATTTTTTTTTTTAAATAAATTTCTGCAGCTGATTTAAACCAGCCTGGACTGAAGACTTGTGTATGTTGTTTAATTTAGATCCCCTTCTTTTTACTGAAGCTCTCCTGTAATAGGAGTATATGAAAAAGAGAGCTATATGTGAGAGAAGATCTGGGATCAGACAGCTGGGATTGTTGAGGTTTTTATTTTCATGGATTCTAAAATACCCTAATTCATTCCCGTGAAACTGCATTCACGGTCTCAGGGAGAAACAAGTAACTTCTGTCTGTTGAGAACAACTTGTTGGCGTGGTACCTTCGTAAGGGGCATATTTTATTACTGGTGCGATATTTTCATGTTGACTTTATCCCGCTGTTCTAACCACCGTGCGAAATCTCTTCTAGAGCCTAGAAAATGAAGCTAAAGGAAATTGAGCGAACGGCTGTCCAGGCATGGAGTCCAGCAAACAACCACCCCATTTATCTAGCAACAGGTAAAAGCTCTTGACAATTTGTGAAAATTAAAGGATGAATCACAGAGGGATTTTATGTAGAGTTGTATTGCCTTTATCTTTCAACAATTCCCACCTTAATAATCTCTGGAAAATTTACAAGCAATACGCTGAAAATATCACAGCCCTAATTGTGTTTTAAAGTGAGCTGTAGAGGATTATTTGTATGCCCAGCTTTGACACCTAAAGCCGGTGATTTTTTTTCAAAGGGTGAATACATGGCTTTTTAATTCTAATTTCTAATTAAGTCTGTATGAAATCTGTAACACCTGCTTGCTGTTAAAATTAGAACCAAATAAGGTTACTTATTTGGCATGTCTGGGGAAAAAAAGTTCATTCTAATCATGTTCTTTTAAGGTTACTTTTGCTATGTTGGTCTTCAGACATTCACGTGGTTTGACAATCAAAGAGTAGAAACCTCTTCTCCCTAAAGTTATATGTTTTGGTTACCATTCAATTTTCGATATGTCTGTAAAACCTTAAGTTTGTGTTTTGTTGATATTATTCATTATTCACTATGGCTATAAAAATTCTGTTTCCCGAAGCACAGCTCTTCACGGAGTTGGCGGTGGGTGAGTTTAGTGTCTGTGTGGAACCGAGAGCTTGGGTTGTCTTCCCAACATGAGAACAGCTCAGATCCGTCTCCTGCCCGGGTTGTGCAGCGCTGCCATGTTGTTTCGTTGGGTGTGGTTTTTTTTCGGGGTTGAGTGCCAAAAGAAAGTGTCAAAAGTTCAGCTGTTGCCTTAAAAGCGATATTACCATTTTTGGGGGTAGATAGTCTACTTTGTGTTTCTCCAATTAGGACAGATTTTTTTGGTTGGACCAAAGGTCTTGGCTTCGGTCTGCTTTGGAGCAGAAACTGCATAGTTTCATAATTTTTACTGCTTTTTAGGAGTCTCTCGGGCACTTTCCATGCCATAGGCAGTTACAAAGCACCTCTGTGGTAACTGGGTGACCATTTGCCTGGCATTGTCCCATTAGGCAATGTTAAATCTATATTTAGCTTTTATTCTCTGAGCTACGGAGAAGGAAGGAAGCCACCCCTGTGTGACTGGTAGCTCTCTGTGGATTGTTGGGGAGTGTTTGGTTGGCTAAGGTTGGAGAACTTTTGCTGTAGACCAGGTTTAGGAGGTTTGATCAAGACGCAGGGTCATGGTTGAGGAGCAGCGTACAGAAGTTTGGGATCATAGTTGTAGCAGGTTTTCATGATGCAACTGCATTTGTAATTTAGATAAGGACTTAATATCACAAGCTGGGGTGGCTTGGAAGAGAGTATATAAATTATATTTATCCCAAGAAATGAAAGTATTTGTGCAACAGTGACTGGTGCCCAGAATTTCTTGAAGAAGTTCTAATTTCTTTCAGAGTCTGTGTCATAATAGTTCGTTTTTCTTTCTGAGATATCCAAACACGTCCTCTCCTTGAACAGTCACAACCAAGGTTGCATTGATGCTGAAGAACAGGTTTCCAGTTCCTTGCTCTTCTTGTATCTTGTGCTCTTGAAAAAAGCACCCACTTGTTTTGCCCTTGTACTTCTGCTAGGAACATCTGCCCAACAGCTGGATGCATCCTTCAGTACAAACGCCACCTTGGAGATATTCGAGGTTGACTTCAGGGATCCCTCCCTGGACATGAAGCAGAAAGGAACTCTTCCTGCCTCAAACAGGTACTAGAGGCTTATACCAATGTATCCATCAGTGGAACTCTCAAGGGTGTTTCTGGTACAAGAAGGGAGAGGAGGAGATCGTGGTTTTGGGATATGAAGTGATCTTTTGGATCAAGTGACCTCTGTCTTCAAGAATTGAATGTTTTTTGTTGGCAAAAATCACGTTGGATATAAAAGTATAGCAGCTGGACCACTGGAGAGGTCTGAAAGAACTTACGTGGTGGTCGGTCAGGAGAGTCATTCTGCATCACGTGAATTTTCTGGGGCTAGTGATTTGTAATAAAGAGACTAGAGGCAGAGTGAAACTTGTCTTCCAGCTTTTTAAGACAAGGTGATTTCTTAGGCTCATCAGTGTGAGTGACATTTACATCCAGTCTAAAACCCAGCCTTGATTTCTAACTAACAGTGGGTAAAGGTATTTTTCAGATAATAGCTCTAGAAAAGAATACATGTAGTTCTATAATCTAATTTTATGTATAGTATAGGTTAGAGGAGTTCACCTACCAAATCCCATATGAGGTCCTAAATGTTTTAAGGAGGCAGGGGAAGAAGAAAAGACCAACTAGCTCTTCCTTTGTAAGTTCCCTGTAAAAGTCTTTGGAAGCAAACTAATTTACTTTTTGCCATGTAAAAGCCACAGATATCTTCAAAGGGAAATGGTTATTTAAGATGCAGAGCGATGGTTTTGTTTGACAGATCAGAACGTGGATGTGGTTTTTAGTAATAGAGAGGTTGTCTTGACTTCCACCAAATACTGTGGCCTACGCCAGCTTTATTTTCTTCTTTTTTCTAGGTTTCATAAGCTGATCTGGGGTAACTTTGGAAACGGGTCCCCGGAGTCCTCCGGGGTGATTGTTGGTGGAGGAGATAATGGTGTACTGACAATGTACAGTGTGCACCGTATCTTGACTTCGAAGAGTGAGCCCGTAATTGGGCAGACAGAGAAGCACTCAGGTCCCGTTCGAGCTCTTGACTTCAACCCTTTCCAGGTATGCGACGTTAAGAAGTGAAAGTTAACCCTCACATTCCAAAAAACGTGGTTTTCCTTTCCGTATAGAGATTTATAAACTGAAGGGTCAGTTTTTAACCTGAAAGAGACGTGGTAGTTGTGACATCAGAGTGGTTGGGGACTCAGACTTGGGTTCTGTTCACAGCTTTGCCACTGAATTCCCTTGTGACCTTGATCATGTCGCTTGCCTCTCTGGAAAAACTTGTCTTTTAATGGTGTTAGGTGTTAGACCATTACCATTTGAAATCAGAATTATTTTTTAGAATTTTTTCAGTTGGTGTCTAATTTGGTGGGGCTCTGGTCACATTTGAAGGGACTGCAACATAAGTGAGTAGGGAAACAGAACACAAGTTCTCGTGGTAGCCCAAAGACAAATGGCAAGTTGTCTGCAGGCCCTTGTGCAGGCCTGTATCTTCTCAGAAGCCATGTCCTTGGTGCCAGGATGCGGGGCAAAAGGCTCAGCTGGCCAGGCATAGCAGCTTCCAGGCCTGTGGTGGAGTTTCACAATGAGTAACACCAGCCACCTGTACGAATTTTAAACAGGTCCATACCATGGCACAGCTGAAGATGTAGAGGCCAGAAGTGTGCTTGGTTTATAAGCAGTTAAATATAGAATCATAGAATTGTCTAGGTTGGAAGGGACCTTTCAGATCATCTAGTCCAACCATCAACCTAACTCGTGGTAAAAACGATCCCTAAACCATGTCTCTAAGCGCTATGTCAGCCTGTCTTTTAAATACCTCCAGGGATGGTGCCTCAGCCACTTCCCTGGGCAGCCCATTCCAGGGCTTAATAACCCTTTCAGTGCAGGAATTTTGTCCTAATATCCAATCTGAACCTCCCCTGGCACAACTTGAGGCCATTTCCTCTTGTCCCATTGCCTGTTCCTTGGGAGAAGATACCGACCCCCCCTGGCTACACCCTCCTTTCAGGGAGTTGGAGAGAGCGATAAAAAGAGAGAGTTTTCTGCTTACCAGTGGCAGCTCTCATCTGACTTCAGAAGCTTTTGTGGTTTTTTACTTTACATTTATTTTGAAGAAATCTGTCCTTTTTCCCTGTGAAACCCACCTGAGCTTTTCTTTTTTTCTACAGAGTAACCTCTTGGCTTCTGGAGCCAACGATTCTGAAATTTTCATCTGGGACTTGAATAACTTCAGTGTGCCTATGACTCCAGGGGCTAAATCACAGGTAAAAGAGTTTTCCTCTGGATAACACCCCTGCCGTTTTGTATCCCAGTAGGCAATAAGGTGTGAGTGTGTGGAATCATCCTGGTCTAGTCAGTCTGTGAATGTTTGGGGGGAATGATCTTGACGTCCATCAGGAGAAAGATGAATTGGAATTTACTGATCATCTTCCTTTTGTGGAGGTGGAGTGTTGTAAGGGCAGGGAAGGTGGGCTGGCAAGCCCTGGAAGGATGCACTTTGTCATGGCTGGGGAAGCTCTTTGTGGATTTGAATCAAGGAACTGACCAGTTTATCTTGTGATCCAGCTGGGGCATGTGTTGTGGATTACAAAGGCTTATTGGACCTTCTCTGAGGAATGACTTTACTTCAGGCTTCAGCTGAAGGTTTTCATATCTCATGAAAGTAATATCCCTAGCAGAGCCAATGAACCATTTAATGCATCTTGGCTATTACTCACGGATAATGTTTCCTGGGTTTGAAGAGCAAGAAGCTTCTGATATTGATAATGTTATTCAGGGCAATCAACTCCCAAAAGTGAAAAAATCATAGTAAACTTGCCTAAAAGCCGGCCAAGTTTTTCCTCCAATAAGCCGGCCATTTGTCTTCTTGCCTATCTCCTGCATTGCAGTAGGTACTGTAACGGCAATTAGCCTTGAAAGCTTCATCATTTTCCATCCCACTGCACTCCTGAGATCTCGCACAAGGTCATCTTTCCATTTAAGTTCATCCCAGAAGTCAGGGTAGAAGCCTCGATGTTCTCTCAGCTGCAGTTCGCTCTGCGCTGATTTAGGGCACGTTTGGCCAATGCAGAATCTAATACCTGCTCCCAAAATGCAAATGTGCTTTTCATAGCATAGCATAGAATCATAGAATGGTTTGGGTTGGAAGGGACCTTAAAGATCATCCAGTTCCAACCCCCTGCTCTAAGCAGGGACACCTCCCACCAGACCAGGTTGCTCAAAGCCCCATCCAGCCTGGCCTTGAACCCCTCCAGGGATGGGACAGCCACAGCTTCTCTGGGCAACCTGTTCCAGTGTCTCACCACCCTCACAGCAGAGAATTTCTTCCTGGTGTCTAATCTAAATCTCCCCTCTTTCAGTTTAAAACCCTTCCCCCTCGTCCTATGGCTCCCCTCCCTGATCCAGAGTCCCTCCCCATCTCTCCTGGAGCCCCTTTAGGAACTGGAAGGGGCTCTAAGGTCTCCCTGGAGCCTTCTCTTCTCCAGGCTGAGCAACCCCAACTCTCCCAGCCTGTCCTCACAGCAGAAGTGCTCCAGCCCTCTGAGCACCATTTCATCATTTTTCTGGTGATAATACCCCATTACCATTTTCCAGGTGATTCCTAGAAAAATTCCCCACAGAAATTTGACTGTCCACTGTAAGTAAAGGACTTTCCATGCTCCCCAGTCTGGTCAGTGCTGCTGTTTCCAGGTAGTTGATCAATGGTTGAAGAGAGGCATCTCTATATCCTTAAATCCCTTAGCTAAGCTACTAACGGAATCGTGTGGTTAGTGTTCCCTCAAGGTGGGAACGATGGAAAAGTGGCTTTTCATATCTTTGCAGCCTCATGAAGACATCAGTGCGGTCTCCTGGAATCGACAGGTGCAGCACATCCTCTCCTCCGCTCACCCCAGCGGCAAAGCTGTGGTTTGGGACCTCAGGAAGAACGAGCCCATCATCAAAGTCAGCGACCACAGCAACAGGGTGAGTGGAGAGGAAAGACTCTGGGACTAGCTCACAACACGGGACTGCAAAGCAGTGCCACAGGCTCTTGGGATCAAGCTTTAGTTTGTTATGGGAGCTGTTTGGGTTCGTTCTCTTGGAGCTGTAGCATCAAAACACCTCTCTCTTTTTTCCCCTAAGGAAATGGAGGCTTGTTCCTAAAAGTAGGACACCCTTGCATTCAGTTTCTATGTTCACAGCTCATTTATGAGAATCCTCCTGCATTTTCATCCCAGCTGTCTTCCTGGATCAACTTTGAACTAGTCCTTCGACTTCTGTATGGTTAGTGGGTTTTTTTGCTGTGTAGGGGAAGGTAGAAATACTTGCTTCCCACAGCAAAACATTGCCGGGCTTGCTTTATGTCAAAAATTCCAGGCGAGTTAAGCGCAGAATGCTGTGGCGCTGGGCCATTTGTGCTGTTGCCAGCTTGCTTTGCTGAATTTTTCGCTATTTTTGTCCCTAGATGCATTGCTCAGGAATGGCCTGGCATCCAGAAGTTGCAACCCAGCTAGTCCTTTCCTCCGAGGATGACCGCTTGCCAGTGATCCAAATATGGGACTTACGTTTCGCTACCTCTCCTTTGAGCCAGCTGGAAGGGCACACGAGGTGAGGGCCTGCTGGTTGTGTTGCCTTTTCAAGCATCTCCATCTTTAAAAGGTCCACATCTGGGAGACTGGACTTAGCAAAAAAAAAAATAAATCATAGTTCTTCTAGGCCTGTTTTGTTTCACAGATGAATCTGGTTGAGGGTAGAGATGAGAACTAGCATTTCTGAGCTTAAGCAGCATTTCTATTGCTTTCTTCGTGACAGGGTATAAAATATGACTGATGTTTTTGGGTTTTTTCTATCTATTTTAGGGGAGTTCTTTCTGTCTCCTGGTGCCAGGCTGACCCTGAACTGCTGTTGAGTAGCGCCAAAGACAACCGGATCTTGTGTTGGAACCCAAGTATGGGGGAGGTACATAATCACAGCTATAAGTACACATACTCTGCTTTATATAGAGTTTTGTGCCTACGTATGTGTCCCTTCTCTGTATCCTTAGGGAGTACCAATGTGATTTCCTCCAGCATGTCTTTTGCACTCCTCCTTTCTAGAGTCAATGAGAGTGTTGTCCATAACCAGACTGCAAACAACAGAGACAGACAGATTTTTTTCTCTGATCTATCCATGTCCAGAGATCGTAGAGGGAAGAAAGCTTTAACTAAAAGTTTCAGCTAGTTATGATTACTCTTGCGATGTTCACATATTTAGTGTTCTCAGTGTCCATTTGTTTCTGCTTCCTTCTCCTGGGGTAGGAAATTTTTAGGGACGAAGCTCTACAGAGAATGAGGAGCATTTGTTAGGGTCGTTGAGAGGGGAATGATGTAATTAAATACGTGTGTAAACTTTACTCATAGTACAGTGGTTTCACATGTGTGTGCTTATCTAGTCATGTATCTCAAAAATTCCCATCTTTGATATATTTTGGTATCACCTGAATTAAAATAGGACTGTACAAAAGCAATTTTTCTACACACCTACTTGTTCAATGCTGAATTTCTGGATAAAACTGGATTTTGAACTTTGAACAACTTTCATGCAGCTGATCTTGATGATAGCATGGGGAAAGTACTCTAACGATACTGAACAAAGGCCAGCTGGGAGCCCCAGGCTGGATTCATTTCATGGGACAATTTCACTTGCCTGACCAACTTTGCCTTGGAAACATGGAAAAAAGAAATTAATCCATTTTCATAAAATGCATGAAATGCTGTTATCGTGGTTTCATGGGATTTGATGCTCGCTCTGTACAGATGCCTAGTGGTTAGAAGAGAATTAGGCTTTGAAACATTCCTGAAGTCTTAATTTTCACTAAGGTCTTTTCGCTGCGTTTTAGCAGAAAAAAAAATAAACAATTTTAGTGCAGCTGGCTCATCTTTGTGCATGATGCTGTAGGCTTGCAGAGTCTTTTTTTCACATGATACAAAAATTGGGAAGGTTTTCAATAGTAAGGACAGTGCAGTTATACAGAATGGCTGATCTGCTGAGTTTGGGGCAAGGCTTGGTTTCTTTGGTTTTGGGGGATATTTGACGTGGTTTTTTTGGTCGTTTGTGTTGCCTTTTTTTGTTTGTGTGTGTGTTTTGTTGTTTTTCTTTTTTTAATTTAGCAATCCAGTTTTTAGTATAAATAAATGCAAGGCTTTATACCTGGGAACAGAAAACGCCGAACATGTTCCCACAGAGGAGGAAGCTGTGATTCTCTGTGCTTTGTGCCTGTCAGGCAGAAAGGAAATCTCTCCCTTTTACAAACTGGAGGGTCAAAGTCAAGGTTGTGTTAGTGAGTTGCCCAACATCAGGCAGGAAGTCTGTGACTGGGCCATGAACTGAACTTTGGATTTCTGAGTGTTGGAGCAGAAACTTGTTGGCTGCAATATCCTTCATAGTTCATCTGCAGCAATTACAGTCCTCTTTTGTTGTTCTGCTTTTTCCTGTAGGCTTTTATTTTCCTTCTGAAATTTGTTATTCCAGACTACCCTTTCTGCTTACATGTTCTTGCTCATGACACCTTGCCTTTTGGTTTTCTGGTGGTGTTTTGTGGTGTGTCTCCCTCTTGGTTAACTGCAGGTGTGACTGCACTGACTTCTTACTTTTGCGTTTTGCCCTAAAATCAGAATCCTGTGGTATAACAGCTTTCTGCTGTTCGGGCTCAATATGCAATAGCAGAGGGCTTCTACCCCCCTGCTCCGCTCTGGTGAGACCCCACCTGGAGCACTGTGTTCAGTTTTTTTGGAGTCCTCAGCACAGGAAGGACATGGACCTTTTGGAATGGGTCCAGCAGAGGGCCAAGGTGCTCTGAGGGCTGGAGCCCCTCTGCTGTGAGGACAGGCTGAGAGAGTTGGGGTTGCTCAGCCTGGAGAAGAGAAGGCACTGGGGAGACCTTAGAGCCCCTTCCAGTCCCTAAAGGGGTTCCAGGAGAGATGGGGAAGGACTCTTGATCAGGGAGTGGAGCCATAGGATGAGGGGCATTGCTTTTAAACTGAAAGAGGGGAGATTTAGATGAGATATGAGGAAGAAATTCTTTCCTGTGAGATACTGGAACAGCTTGGCCAGAGAAGCTGTGGCTGCCCGATCCCTGGAGGGGTTCAAGGCCAGGCTGGATGGGGCTTGGAGCAACCTGGTCTGGTGGGAGGTGTCCCTGCCCAGGGCAGGGGCTTGGAACTGGATGATCTTTAAGGTCCCTTCCCACCCAAACCATTCTGTGATTATATCACTCACTTGCAATGTGTTCTTCAAGAAGCAAAAGTAAGAGACTTGTGTAGAATGGTGATAGGTGAATAAAGTGTGACACACTTGCTGTGGGCAAGTAATTTGGGGAGAGTGGGGAACTGTTCATGTCCTGCTTCTGCTTTCTCTCTTTCTGTGATAGGTGGTTTACGAGTTGCCCATCCGGAGCCAGTGGTGCTTTGATGTCCAGTGGTGTCCGAGGAATCCTTCAGTCTTCTCTGCTGCCACTTTCGATGGGTGGATCAACGTTTATTCTGTGATGGGGGGGAACTTAGAAGCTCAGCAGAAGACACAGGCTGACAAGGTAAAATCCTGGGAACATGTTACAGCTCGACAGGTTGGCAATTACTCACCTGACTTCTGAGAGCGTTAGAATACATGTGTAACAGGGTGATTTTTAAGTGATGCAGTCTGTCCCACCCCCCAGGATGTTTAGCTGGATGGTGTGGGAACCAGAAGCTACCTGTGTGGGGACTTAATAGCCACCAAGTCCCAGAGGGACTATGTTGCCCCTTGATAAAGCTGTTATTTCAGTTTTTCTTGTTAAAATTCATTAAAATGTGTAAAAAGAACCAAGATCAAGTGCAGTTTGGTGATACATATATTTTAGGTTAGTTCTACTAGACTACAAATAAAGCAGCACACCTGTTAGAGCAACAAGCTTGTCTGGTCATTAAGTTAAAATTAAATACATTGATATTGATTAATGCAACATGTTATTCTTCATTAGTTCAGAAAAGAATTTTAAAATGGTGCTTATAAGCCACTATTAGCAATTTTCCTCAAGTCAGTTGACTATAACTTGGTGCATGTTTATGTTTTGGTACTGAAACCCATTACTTGGCCAATGAATAGATGGGCAAACTCTGAACAGATTAAATGGCAGTAGTGTCTAAAATTCTAGTTTTAATCTGGTGTCTGGTCTTTTAATTCCCTCCCTCTCTCCCAGCCTTACACTACAGGTTTAAAGAGAATACATATGAGCTGGCTTAAGTGTTATTTATATAGTCATTTACAACTGACCGAGTTCAGTTTCGTAGGATTTGCAAGAGAAGAAAATAACTTTATCGAGCAACAGCTGTAGGAGATTAAGGATTTATTTAACCCAGGGAGAATTTTCTTTATGTGCATTCTTCGTGTGCACGCGCCACACTTCCACTCTTCAAAACTGGAGAACGGTGGGGTAGAATGACTCCTCGATAAATAGAACAGCAAGTAAGAACAAAAATAGGAGGAGATAATGACAATGATGGAGGCGGGGAGTTCATGACCAAGAGATCTCTTTTCTGTGGATTCCACGGACAGAAACTCTGTTGAAGACCTGGTGGTTGATGTTGCCTGTATCCTGTTAGCATGTGTTTATTTTTTGAAGGTTTAGGGTGATGGATCTGTTTTCCCTCAGGAAAGACTGGAAAAACAAAACATGTAGGTCTTGCCTGTGATTCTTTGTTTGGCAACTTTAGCTTGATGAGCCTCATGTTGCTTCTTTTCAGGTATGCTGTATTTTGGAGCTCTGCCCTATGGTCCAGTCAAACTTGAACAGGGTTATCTCTAAGCAAACAACACATCTATGCCAACGATGTTAAAAATTAAGAATGCTTATGAACAGCACTGTGTGTGTGCCCTCACTGACTTCCTAAATGTCAGAAATCCAGATCAGAGGCCGCTTTTGACACACTCTCGTCTAAGCAAGAAAGTCTGGAGACATTATTTCACCAGCCTCCTCTAAGCTATAAAAACTCAAGACAGCTCTTAAAACTGACCCCTTTGAAAGACCCCAGCGACAGAAGGGGCGTCAGCATTCCTCTGTGAGCACAACAAGGAATAAGTTGTACAACTTTCCACCATATGTTGTCACTGTCTTGCATAAAACGAGCTGTTTTGTAACTCTTGTGTTTATGAGCTGGGTGCTAGGCCAGGCAGTGTTTGTTGGGGAGTTTGCATCTTGCTAAGGGAAAATTACTTGAAAAAACTCTCAAGGTGAAGCTTTCTTGAGAAATAATTTCTGGAACTGTTTGGAAATGCCGTTTCTCTTGCATAGAGGCTTGGTGGTATTCCAGGAAGAGGTGCTGTCATAGCCTTTTTCTTCATCAGCACGAAAAGTAACTAATTAGTAAGCAATAGGGTTTTGTGCTTACCCCCTTCAGAAAGCAATTGATTGTGTCTTATGCCCTTTTCCATCTGATTCTAGATCTCCTCCTCCTTCAACAACCTGGATCCCTTTGGCACCGGACAGATCCTTCCTCCTCTGCAGGTGCCAGAACAAGTAGCTCAGACCACCTTGATTCCACCATTAAAGAAGCCACCCAAGTGGATTCGCAGACCTGTGGGGGTTTCTTTTGCAGTAAGTGAACGGAGCTTCCTTAATTTAAAATGCAATAGATGTGGCGTCTTGTGACACAGTCCTTTTCTTTGGCTAGAGAAACCTTTTAATCTTCCTGTTGGTAGTTTTTTTTAATGCCTGTTTAAGGTGCAGTGTGATGTCCCATGGCGCGAAGCTCTTTTGCTTAACGTTCATATATATTTCCAACAAGAGAGAGTCCTGTAGCAGAGAATGGGAGGTTATAAGTAAGAGTTAACAAAGCTAAGGAAGACTCATAAAAGCTGTCCCTGTAGGGTGTGACATGCATTCCCGTTCTCCTCTGTCTCTCCTTCCTATCCAGGTATTTAATTTTCTTCACTTCCTTGCTCCTAAATCAAAAGGCTGAACTGTTCTTTTAGCCTGTGGCTTGACTTGTTCTCTGTCTGTCTAGTACCGGCCACTCACGTGATAGTTTTTATCACTGCAGCCTGCCTCTCCGTGTCTGAAAAGAACAGAGAGTTCCAAATGGTGCTTTTTCCTCTGTTCCTGTCTGGCATTTGCAATCGGCGAGGCCTGATAACCGTGACACTTACATGCTATCAGCCTTCAGCTGAAGGACTTGTGACGTGAACTCGCTCGGTGGCCCTACCACCCATACACATTAAACAGTGTGGGTTCCTTGTAACCACACCTGGAGCTCGAGTCCACCCTGCTGAATGAAGAGTGAAGTGAGTTGCTGTTACTTTGGTTTACAAGAATGCTCACTGTCCTAATGTCTCCCTCTCTCTTTCTCAGTTTGGAGGAAAACTCATTTCCTTTGGTCTTACCAAAGCTCCTGGACAGCAAATGCAGCAGACTTACCCGCACCAGGTCTTCATCAGTCAAGTCACCACTGAAACTGAATTCCTGCTCCGATCCAGAGAACTGCAGATGGCCTTGCAGTCGGGGAACCTCCTCGATTACTGCCAGGGCAAGATCCAGACAGCCAAGTTGCCATTTGATGAGAACATTTGGAACTTTTTGAAGGTAGGATGTCTGTGGTGAAACACAGAGGTCAGTTCTTTTACGGTCCTGGGATGGAATGTGTTCATTATGGTCCTCTCTAGCCCTTCATATTCCTGTTCTTTAAGATATAGAATGGAATTGAATAGGCTAGTTAGTTATTTGTCTAAAGAAAAGGTTTTGCAGTTGAGGTCTTGGAGGTTGCTTCATTTTTCAGTAGGAATGGCCTTTTTGGTGGACTCATTTGGACTTCCTATCAAGGAATTTCTCATCTCAACCCACAGCCAAGCTACCTGTGGTGCTTTACAGTTATTATTTCTCAAAGCAAAGTCCAAGTATGTAATGAGATTCCCCAGTAAAGTGGTGGCATGAGGACTGACTGCAGCCCTACAGGGGAAGATGTTTTCGTTCACAATTTGGTAGTATGAAGGAGTTTGGTAATGAGGAGTGACCACCTTTCTGGAGGGGCAGGCTTAGCCTTGGTGGTGATTTACGGATACTCACAGGCAGACTCTGTGTGGGGCAAAATATTTGGGATCTTGTTCGTATTCTTAGAAAGTCCAGTGACAGGACAAGGGGCAACAGGCACAAACTTTGAATATAGGAAGTTCCACCTAAACATGAGGAGGAACTTCTTTCCTGTGAGGATGGCAGAGCCCTGGAAGAGGCTGCCCAGAGAGGTGGTGGAGTCTCTGTCTCTGGAGACATTCAAACCTGCTCTGGGTGGACTTGCTCTGGCAGGGGGTTGGAGTGGATGATCTCCAGAGGTCCCTTCCAACCCCGTATCATTCTGTGATCGGATTTGCATGGGGAATCATCTCTCTTGAACAGGATGGCCAGGTCTTGTCTAGGTGGTGACAGATCTCCATTGCAAGAGTCATTGTAGCAGTGTCTTCAGCTGCATTGGATGAGATATGCCAAACTGTCCTTCTAGTGAATTTTCATAATCCAGCTGGCCCTTGGTCCTGTGAGGCCACTCCAGCACATACAAGTTCTGTTACTGTTGACTGTCTTGAACTACAAAATAAGTTTCTGTAGAAAAGACTGTCCTGCACAACCACTTCTGCATCTGCAAGAGCAGTTTCTAGTGACTGTTTACAAGCATCTTATCCACGTACAGTTTGATCAGTTCTGTCGTAAGAACAGCCTGAGACTTCCTGAGACACATCCTCCTCGCAGGATGTTAATCATGATTAAAGCATACAAAATAGCGCCTGTCAGTTAGGCAGTGTGGGAATCTCTGGGACTGTCTGAAATCCACACCCAGGGAGCTTCTGCAACAATTAGTCAACTAATTTTTGCGAAGCCAGCTAGGAGTTCAGGCAGACACCTCGTCTCCGTTTTGTCCGGACTCAAATCAGTTCATCTCTCTATGCAGAGATTAACTTGGCAATTCGTAGACCATCCAGGAGATTAATGACCGAGTACACCAAGTATGCGTACGGTCATAGCCCTGATACGCAGTTGTACCTCAGTTGTAACTATGTGACAGACTTAAATTTCACCCTTTTATCGTGACTTTTATCACGACTTAAATTCCATAGATTTTCCCGCAGTCGTCACTAGGTGGACTTGTCATAGTTGAGCTCCTTATCTATAAACTGAGCTCTAAACGAAGCTTTGCAGAAGCAGCCAACCGTTGGCAGGATGTAGATGTCTAGGATTTTACATGTTTTCTTGTCTTTTTCAATATCCTTTGGGGCTCAGGTGAATCTGGAGCAGGAGTCCAGGACTAAACTCCTCAAGCTGCTGGGCTACAATAAGGAGGATCTGCAAAAGAAGGTAAGGGGTCTTCCCAATAAAGAGAAACCTTTACAGGACTAAAGCTCCTGTGGGAGAGTTCTAGGGTCCCTGCTGGAAATGAGTGATCTCACAGCACACAAAAGACCAAACTGTGACATTTCAGTGAAGAGGCACCTCAAGTATCCCCCATTAAAAAGCAAATGCAGGCATTTTTTAAGGGTATGACTGTAGCTGTACTGCATGAAACCCAAAAGCTGGGTCTTGAGCCCCATTATCTCATTTTGAGTTGTTGGCACTCTGGGAAGCATATAACAACAGTGAGAGCTTCTTCCTAGCATCCAGCTCTCTGCATCTCAGAGGATTCCTCAGCCAGAAAGAAGGTGACAGATGAAGACAGTCTGGCCATAGCAGTGATGGAGCTGCAGGGGAGGAAACTCTTACAGCAGCATGGACAATCCTCTGAGAAGGATAAATAACCTCTGATAGGCAGCCAGCCAGGAATAGGGAGAGGTGTGGAACTTTTCCAAAAAGGTGAAGGATCTGGGGGGGAATTGTGTCTGGGGTTTGCCAGTCGCTTGGTGGCTTGTAACTTTGAGAGGGGCTTCGCTCTGAACGTCTGTTGCTTTCCTAGATTGCCTCATGTCTGAGTAATGGAATCCCAGATAAACAGCCCCTTCCCGAGGCAGATGAGACAAACGCTGCGCAGCCGGATCAGGTATGTCCTGAACATCCTGCCAATCTGGGAGAGCAGGGAATGAACAGGAAGGTTTCATTCAGACCACAAGTTGTTGGGCTCAATGCAGGCATCGCAGAGGGCAGTTCACAGGCCTGTCAGACCCTCGCAGGGTCAGACCAAACGATCATAGCGGTCCCTTCTGGCTTTAAAACAAATCAGCGAGTGATGAAGATGGACTCCTGGCTGTTAACACTGCGAGAAGGCTTGCTTCACCAGTGCTGATTTCTTCAGCGGTAGAATTAGCCTCACCCCAGCTTAACTTCATGCTACAGTTCTGGATTTCCTCTGTGAAGCTTCTGCTGTGGTATTTCTTTTGCATTTCTTTCCCTTTCACCTCTATCCTTTGAAACGTTGGAATTTGGGGATGTCCCTCTTCGGATGCCTCCCAAAGCCTGATTCACCAAACGCTGTAAATTTTGCTCTTCTAAGGTATCTAAAACTGCTACGCTCAAATTAGTAATCTTCTTCACAAACCTTAAACACTCGCTGAGATATTCTAGGGATAGCAGTTACGTCCTGCATTTCAATAGAGCACTGAGCATGGCTGTGATCCCACCTCTTAATTCCAGATATCACTTGTTGGGCTTGTCTCTGTTCCATCCATAATTATTCAGCTTTGCTCAAGAGCTGGCAGTTGAGTTGATGAGTGCTGGTCACCGACACTGTTGACGTTGCATGGTGGATTTCCAAGTTGAAATCAGATTTATATAAGCATGCTCAACCCGATGGAGAGGAGCCCCATCCCACCCTCTAGTCCATCAAACCATTTTGGGCAGGATCTGTGTGTTCAATGAATTAATTGACCTCTTGCACTCTTTGCACAGCTTTTGGTAAATTCCAGTGATGATGATGTAGCTGCTGTTTCCTCCTCTTCAGCCTTTTTCGACAACCTCGTCCCACAGAACATGAGCACGTTGGAGATTCCTGTCACAGAAGGTATGTTGCATGAAATATGTTTCTGCCCTCTTAGGAAAAGGAGGGAGGAGGGAAAACCAGAAAATCAGAGAGACCAAGGAGAATCTGGTCCACTCCAGCAGATAGATACTTCTAAAAGACATGACCTACCCCAGGGTCATGCAGCATCTCTCAGCAGTGTGCAAAGAAATACTCTTTGCAGATAAGAGACCCGTTAAAAATATAGACGCATCTTCTAGATGATGGAAGACTTCATGTCAAGTCAGGGGATTTTTTTAAAGTGCAAAACCTGATTTGACTTTCTAAATCTTCTTTTAGCTGGGCTTCCCTGTTTTTTTACTGCCTAGTTTTTAAAACAAGCAGCCTCAGCGCACCTGGGTGATGCCCCTGTGGGTTGACTCTGCTTCTCACCTCTGTAGATACGGACGGACTCATCAGCCAAGCCCTGCTGTTGGGGAATTTTGAGAGCGCGGTGGAGCTGTGCATGCGAGCAGAGCGCTTTGCTGATGCCATCATCTTAGCTATCGCTGGTGGGGAGAACCTCCTGAAGGAGACCCAGAAGCGCTACTTTGCCAAGCGTAAGACAAAGCTCTCCCTGGTAAGTGACAGTTTGGTGTACCCTCTGAGCAGGGGAAGGTGTGCGATATCTTGGCAGGTGTTTGACTGAATGTGTGTGGAAATACTTTGGCAGAAAGTAGAATGTTAGCAGAGTCTGTGCATCTCCTCTTGGCTAGACATCTACTCTCATTTCTTGGTATTTTTATGACAACTTCATGTTGCCCATCCAGTACGTCTGTGTTTTCTGTTCCTTTCTTTTAATCTTCTGCTTCAGCTCCCGATGCTTGTAACCTTTGACGCGTATTACCCTTTCACAGCTCAGCTCAGAAGGTCCTACCTTAACAAATGAGGAAGTGTAACAGGGGTCGGGGTATCAGCACTATGTTCCCACTATAATAGCTGCCCTGTAACAGGGTGTGTGTTAGATCTTTAGTCTTGCCTAGTGCGGCTGTTTCCATATTCTTTTAAGTGCTTTGTTGGGCTTTTTTACTTTCTCTAGTGGAGCTTAGTTCCAATTACTGTTAATATTGGGATGCTGAGATTAAGGGACCTCGATGTACAGTGAGGTAGTTGCTGCAGAGGGGGAAGCGTGCCTTGAAAGTGAGCTCTCCCTCTGGGTGCCCTTAAACGTTCAGCTTATCTTTGTCTTCAGTGACCAACAGGCCTTCTCCTTCCCTTACAGCTGCTTTCCTCCATCGTGCAGCAGAACTGGCAAGACATTGTTTGCACGTGTGATCTACAGAGCTGGAAGGAGGCACTGGCCATCTTGTTAACATACTCCAAGCACGAGGACTACACTCAACTCTGTGGTATGCAGCCTACTACGTTCTGATACGTATGATTTGAGGGTAGATTTAGACTACATATAAGGAAGAAATTTTTCATAATGAGGGTGGTGAAACACTGGAACAGGTTACCCAGAGAGGTGGTAGATGCCCCATCTCTGGAAGCATTCAAGGGCAGGTTGGATGGGGCTCTCAGCAACCTGATCTAGTTGAAGATATTCCTGCAGATATTCCTAGGTCACTTTTAAAAGTCCCTTCCAACTCAAACTGTTCTGTGATTGATCCAGTTTCCCTTGGGGGAGGGCAAGAGGACATTTATTATTTTATTCTGGGGAGAAAGGAATTTCCTTGGCAGTAAAAGGTCAGGTGGCTTCACTCCATCTCAAAGAGTTCTACCATTCTGGCACATTTCCCTCCCTTTTAAGCTCAGAAACAGGGGTTAATGAATGTTTGATGGCTTCAGTACTTTCCTCAGTCCTGTTAATAGTCCAGCGTGATTGTTATGAGGGTCAGAGTTAGCCAACGATCTAGTGACTGAACCTGCTGAAGTTCCTCACGTTCCTTAGCTGGGAACTAGTTCTTGGCTGATGGGAACAGCTCCGTGCTGTTGGAGAAATGCCAGCACTTCATACAGGTAAGGTGACACAACTTGAAATGCAAGAAAACATGACATCTTTTACAGACCACGGTGTAAGGGTGGAAGGTGGCAGTGGTGATAGTGAGACAGCTCCAGCTCACCTTTATCTCCAAGCATTTGCAGATTTGCAGTTTGCGCATTGACAACTACCAGATTAATAGCTGTTCCTGATACTGGACACTACTGTTGCCTGGAGATTTCCCACACCTCTTTGGGGAAAAAAAAAAGTGTTGGATTTTTTAATCTGTCATTTTTAAGAGTTTTTCTTTTTTATATGTCTGGGCAGACATAAGAAAATTGGCAGGTATATATAAAAATTACTTCTTTTTTCAACCAAGTTGGCTTCGGGATTCCTTAACGGTGCCCATTTCTCTGTGTTATCCAAGAATTAGGTGCAGATCCAAAGCTGTCAACACCTTTTCACGCCAAGCCGGAGTAGGATTGCTAAGAGATGAGCACTGGGGTTAATGAGCTCCTCAAAAAGAGTGTGTTCAAGTGTTGGCTGTATTTCTTCCCCTCTAGACATGCTGGGTGCCCGCCTGGAGTCGGAGGGAGATGCAGCCCTGTCCGACGATGCCTGCCTCTGCTATATCTCATCGGGCAACGTGGAGAGGCTGGTGGAGTGCTGGGTGAAAAACCACGAGACCTCGTCACCCCTTGCCCTGCAGGTACGGATGCTATAATGTTGGTTTGAACTTCTCTTTAGGCCAGTCTGGTAGCCCAGATCTGTTTGCTTTAGCCCATCAAACACGGTATCTGGCTTCCAGCAGACAGTGGAGACCTGTTTGTAGTCACCAACCTGTCTCCTTCTAGCATAGATGAGGGGCTAAGGGAGACTTGCACTCTTAAATGTTAAGGGTTTGTGTGTTTAGAGAGTACTTACTACATTGCACAGCAATGGACAGGAGTTACAGCCTACCTGCTTGTCCTTGTACACTTATGTCATATCTGAGCTTCCTTTTAATCCCAGAAGTTCAGCCTCTACCTGTTTTCTTACTGGGAGTTGCCTGGGAGTAGATTTGCTGCTGTGCTTCTCATGTCTAACTGTAATCTGGCTGTACCTTATAGAGTAAGAACCTTCAGAACAGCCTCTGGCAAAATAAAATAAAGTCTATACTATTCCCCCTGCAAGGAGAATGATTTCACATGGGAAATCACAGCTTGCAGGTGAATCAGGGCTTCTAAGTCAGTTTTGTTACCTGTCTGTTTCACTCAAAGCAGTCCAGGCTAAGTCACTAACGCCTGTTGATTTCTCCAGTCACTAGAATGAACCAGGCAGGTCTTCCACTCGGATATCTGCAGATAATGCCATCTGCTAAAGAGTTCCCTAGTGAGTAAGAGTAGCAAAGAAGCATCTTCAGCATTCCTGGTTAGGTTTGAAACTGGCTTCCTCCCAGATATCAGCCAATGATGCATAAATCATTCTACAGATACGAGCATTGCTTAGATTTCTAGGAGTTGAAGGAGCTTTGAATAACTAAAATCCTGGTCTGTTTCTCAGCAGTAGTAGTTTTTCCCTAGTGAATTTCTCCTGGTATAATTTTAATCCTTCCTCTTCCAAGCTGAAAGCGTAGAACTCCCAGAGTTACTAACTTCCTAGTAAAAAGATCACAGTTGATTGGAAAGTCCTTGTGGCTTCTGACTTTCTTTTTTTCCCTTACTGTAAAAGTAGCAGCATCAAGGTTTGCTTCCTGGTTCCTGGTTTTTCTCCACAAAATGCAGCTGAGGAAATGGTAACCAGTGGTAGGATCTGGCCTAGAGTGGAGTAACTTCTGTTCATGCTGGACCCATTATCAGTTGAAAGTGGGGAAAGCCACCTTGTGTTGTCTCAGGGTGAGATGGACCAGGAAAGCAATTCAGATTCTGAAAAGTCTAATTTCTTCCTTCCTCCTGGTTTGTTCAGGACCTCATAGAGAAGGTGATGGTGCTGAGCAGGTCCATCGAGATGCTCCGAGGCACAGCAGGACCGGCACCGGGCCCTGTCTTGGCAGAACGAATCACCCAATATGCCAGTCTCCTGGCCTCACAAGGATGCTTGGCAGCCGCCATGAATTACCTGCCCAGCAGCTCCAAAGAGGTGAGTGGGAAACGGGTTGTTGTGGGAAAGAGTAATATGTGGGGAAAAAATGGTACTTTGTACGAGAGAGCGCTTGGGTTTCCACATGCATTAGGACTTAAGGTTTCACCTTAATTATGGTAATTTGAGAGCAGAGGTGTGGGTGGTTTTTTTTCTAGGACACAGCTTTTATCTTAATTTGTTTTTCCTTTGTATTGCCTTTGATTCAGGGAAAAGGAAGGGAGCTATAGAACTGTAAAACAGTTCCTGGAGAATAACAGTGGGAAGCAGATCTCCAGGGGGAAGCTTCTCCTATTCCTAAAACTATCTGGTAGAGGAAGGGAATGGGGAGGTCACCTTGTAGTTCGAAACAATCTAGTGCCCAAATGTGGTCAGAGGCTGGGGAGGGAAAAATCTAAAGATTGGGGGAAGGATCAGTGCAACTTCATCTGCCTGGGAACGTGGCAGGTGACATCCCAGATTGTCACTAACTGTTGTTTTTTTCCTGGTGGCTGTTGGGGAAATGATTAGTTTTAGGGGTTGATGCTCAGTGCACCTTCCATCCGAGGCTCTCAAGGCACTTCTCCTAAAGCCTAGTTTGTTTCAGCTCCTGATCGAACAGCTTCGAGACCGTCTTTTCCACGCTCAAGGAGAAAATGTGGGTGATCAGCAGCCACCCCCTTTTCCCTACACTCGTGTCAACGTAGGTGTTGTTAAACACGCATCTCCAGCAGCCAAGGGTGGTTCCACCCCTGAAGGAGCAGCCCACAAAACAGGACCCAGGCACCCAGAGAAGGTAGGTCTTATGCTCAGGTGTTCATGGCTTCAGGAGAGGGAGGAAGGGCGCTGGGTTGTGGAAGGCATACGAAGTAACGCGAGATGATGCAGGTTGCAGGCATTGAGGAACCCTCAGTGATGTCCTTCACTGGAGCCAACACAACCTCTGTGATAATCCAAAAGTAGGTTGTCTGGCATCTTTTTACTATGCCCTGTCCCACCTGCAGTCAGTGGAGGAGACTGTTACAAGGGATCCACTGAGATCTCACGTACTGAGGGAAAAGGTTCACTCTCCTACGCCCATCTCACCCTTGTATCTCAGTAAAATTAACGTAGTGTGGCTTAATCTCAGTTCTTGCACGAGAAAACTCTTCAGGAAGTTTTGCTTCCACGCTGTATTGTTCCTTCGTTATTTCCTCAGGAGTCACTGGCTCCTGAGGACTAATCCTTGTGAGAGCTGGAGAAAATCCTGAAGTGTGTGGTGCCCAGCTTGTTGAGCAAGTGATGTGGTGGGAAAGGCCTTTAACTTGATCCACCCAGGGCACTGAGAGCAGCAGCATCTTCTCTTGCCTGAGAAGTGACAGGGATAGAAACAGCCTCTGCCTGTATGTGCATGGACATGACTGTGTCGGCCATTTGCAAGTTTTTTGGGGTTTTTTGTTGGTTTTTTTTTAATTGCAGCCCAACTATCAGACATCATTCACCCCTTCAGCACCTTCTCAGCCTTCAGTGCCTTCCCTCTTCCCGCCTCAGCCAGTGCCAGCGGTGTCCATGGCCCCTCACCACGTTACCCCTCCCCAGGCCAGCACGGGTCCACAAACAAGCATCTATTCCAGAGGGCCACCGTACCCACCATACAACCTGGGCTTGGTTCCAGCAACCGTCTCAGGGCCAGGTGAGCATTGTCTGATGGTCGTATCTGTTCTCCAGGTTTTCTTAGGCTAAAGCCTTCAGCATGGATAGCTGCTCTACTTTCATCCTTGCAGGCCTGTTGTACTTGCAAAGAGCAGCTCAGCTGCCTGAGGGGCTTCTCAGTTCTTCTGGCACATCTAGTTCTAGCAACTCTTGCTGTGCATCCACGGACATTAAGCTTATATAGGGGTAGAGAAGCCACAGCTAACTTTGTGGCAGAGTTTGACTCATGTAGCCTGGGTTACAGAATCACAGAATGCTATGGGGTTGGAAGGGACCTCTGGAGATCATCCAGTCCAACCCCCTGCCAGAGCAGGTCCACCCAGAGCAGGTCCCACAGGATCATGTCTAGGCGGGTTTTGAATGTCTCCAGAGACGGAGACTCCACCCCCTCTCTGGGCAGCCTCTTCCAGGGCTCTGCCACCCTCAAAGGAAGGAAGTTCCTCCTCCTGTTCAGATGAAACTTCTTATGTTACGGAGGATACACGTGGTGTGGATATTCTAGGGTATGGATTGGAGAAGAGCAGACTTACAGGCATGAAGGAGAGCATCAGGAGTAGTTTGCACAGAAGCAAGTGCTGCAGATATGCTCTCTTTCTCATTTGTAGCTATGCCACAGCCTCAGCCGTTTGGACCAGCGGGAGTCAGGCCTGTTGGTCCTGCTCCCTTCCCCAGCCAGCCTTCTTTGCCGGGACAGTCCATGCCCATGACATCTCCTGCTGTTCCACCACCCGGACCTGCCCTCTTCACTCCAGCCTCGGTCCCATCATCTCAGCTTCCTGCAGCTTGTCCTCTCCCTGTGGCAAGCCAGTCTCCTCTAGGTTTCTCATCAGCACCTTTTAACTCTCCCATGAACATGGGTTACCCTCAGGGAGGTCCTGGAGCTCCATCTACTAAGCCTCTGCCAGCAGTGAGCATTCCTCCTCCTCCCACAGGTAAGTACTGCTTGTGTGGCTTGTGTCTCCAGGACACTCCTGGGTGGACATGGACCTGCCAAAGTCTGGTCTGTCCCCATAAAGACTGAATGTGGTGCTGAGGAACATTGTGCTGAGCCTTGCTGTAGCGGTGAAACACAGCAACGATGACAGTTTCATTCAGCCTGCCCAGTTGCTCTGTCCCCTAGGTTGTGGTTATAAGGTGCTGCGTCTCTTCAGCTCCCCAGTGCACCCTGAGAAGTCACCCACTCCAGAAGCATCTGCTCTGGATCATCTGGTGGTGGTTCCCAGGGGATGCCTGGTGGAATCCTTGCTGATCTCGCCCCTGCTTAGTGTAACTTAGACAAGAAATGTATTTGAAATGCTGGGCGAGCGGGATCCTGCTTCTCTGTCCATGAGATACCCCTTGCTCAGCCTCAGGATAAAATTCCTCTGTCTGCTGTGCTCTAGTTCTCCCCCTTTTTTCCTGTTGCCATAAAGTGCCTGCCAGGGAATCGCTTCTGGATTCCCTGTGTGCAGTGATCCGGACCTGGAGCCTTTCCCCTCTGGGTCTGTAGCTTGAATCCAGCCCAGCCTGCCAGTACTGTGAAGCCCTTAATAGCGTGATGAAGAAAAAGAGTGTTGTTGGACCTAGTTCCCAATGGATGGGCATTCCCTCTTTCTGTTTCCCACAACATCACCACATCTGGAGCTTGTTCATTCTTTATTTGTCATCTCAGCGGACGGGTTTAGCCAGGCTGTGGAGATCCCTAACAACAAGGCTGACAATCCTTAGATTTTTATATTTTTTTTTTGAGCAGAAGCTTCTCCAAGCGTATTCTGAGGGTGAAGGAACTGAGGCTTTGAGGTTTGTCTCCACCTGAAATCCTTTGCTGAGCTGTGTTTAAGCAAGGATAGCAAATCCCACTGTGTGAAGCCTGTGGGGACTACACATACAGGCTCTAAGATAAGGCTGGACAAATTCCTTCTGCAAAGCTATGAGGGACATTACTCACTGTGTAAAAGCTGTCGGTGATGATGACTCTCCCAACTTGCCTTGATTTTCAGGTTTCTTCCCTTGGCTAGATCCCCACGTGGATCATGCAGGTAGTACCCACAGAAGCCTCCAGACCTGTGGGGCAGGCAATGTTGCTGCTTCCAGTGAAATGTGGGGCAACGTTGCTGCTTCCAGTGAAATGGGGGGGTGTGTGTGCACGTTTTGCTGTGTGTGCATGTGTGCATGTTCATCGCTCTCTGTTGTTTCCTTGCACGCCTGGGGAGCTTTACAGCTGGGGTAGGGGACTTACTTGTTCTGAGGGGTTGTTGAAAGCAAAATGACAGCACTGTGCTCTTACTGATGAGTTTTGGGTACAGAAAGCAGAGGCTCCAGCTTCTTCCTTCTCTACTTTCTTCCAGTCCTGGAGGAATTAGAGCATTCTCATTCTCTGTGTCCCTTCAGGCAGCTGCTGGGCCAACAGGGAAGCAGTGCTTTTCCTTTCCTGGTTCTCTAGGCAAGAAACAGGCTGGTGGTTGAAATTCATCTCCTGTTTTCTCCCTGTTACACCCCCAGCCTTAAGCACGGCTTTACTTGTGCTTTTGCTTTCCCCAGGTGGTTTGGAAGAGGTGGGTCCCAGCATGGGCAGTGGTGAAGTAGGGCTTCCCAAGGAGACTTTGGAGAACTGGAAAGCCCTTTTGGCTTTAGTTAGAGGGCAAGGTTTGTCTTTGAATCCCAGTCCATCTGCTGGGGAGAACTCAGACTGTGGAGCTTTTCTGACTGATGCTTTGTACTGATTTCTGCCCTCGGGATTCATTGATGATGGAGAGAAGGCTACGTTGTCAGTGGGGTGAGGCTCAATGTCTTGGTTGGCCGTCTCTGCACGGTGACTGCTATTTGCACCAAAGACCATCTCCCCAGGCACAAATTATTATCTAGAGAGTCTCACCTTTATTTAGAAAATCTGAGTATTCGGGAGCCACTTACACCACCAAGCAAACCTTGCTGTGTGGAGTGGGACTTTGAAAAGGGGGTTGTCCCTTCAGCGGAGACACAAAAGATCCCAGTATTTCCCTGTTAAAAGAAAGATCACTTGGAAGTTCCCTTCTCCTGGCAGCATTTACCCCCAGTTTTAACGGCAGCATATGGCATGCCCAGGTCAGCGGTGCAAACTGGCTTCCTGGAGAGGGCTTTCTTGCCTGCTATTACTGTTCTGGGTTTGCTGGGTGCTTTTCTTTAGCCTGGAAAGGGACTGTATAAGATCACTCAGTCTGACTGGGCAAACTTGCTCGTTTTGGAAATTCCTGAATGCGATCTGAACAGCCCGTGAACACATTTTCACTAGAGCAATGAAGAGACATCTCCACTTGTAGAAATCCCGTGCTCCCGGGGAGCGTCAGGGACAGGGTGAAGGACAGCAACCTGTCCTGATCTCCTTTCTGCCTGGGATAATCCCTGGCTCCAGCCTGTGACAGTTTTTTCTAGGACAGGCATTGCTGGAGACTGCTGTCGTGGGGTGCTCCTTTCAGGGGTGGTGAGAAATTCTCTTTCACGAGTAGGATAGGGGAAAAAAAAAAAAAAAAAATCCCAAGTTTCATCCCAACAAAATGCAGCAGGGTCCTCTTGTCTCACCTCTGGTGATGAAGTGCCTGCCTTACATTCTGGCTGTTTCCTGCGAGGATTCCGAGTGCCGCTGGGTTGGAAAAGTGCCAGGGACTGCTAGGCCACGGGCTCGGTGGGGGCCAGCGGAGTTCTAGGGCACAGAATCCCCAAGCTAGAAATAAGTGCCAACTTAATTAAACTGCTGATCCAAACTCATCAGAGAGCGAGTCTCGAAATCATGGGAAAAGGGAGGGCGAAAAGAGGCCGCCAGAATTTTAATAATAAAGGTAATTAAAGTAATGAAGCACCTTTTGCATCTTTCCCCTGTGATTTTTAAGGCTCAGTTCAGGATCAGTGGCTCATTAAGTGTGTCACTGAGCTCCAGCAATTCTGATATTGCCCCTTAGAATTATGCCACTTTCTCACAGATTATTCCTGTCTCACGGGCGTGAGGTTATTAATACTGGGGTGACAAAAGAAGCACAGTCTGAAGATGCAGGTATCCCTACAGGACAGCAGCAGACAAGGTTGTTGGAATTTGACCTTTGCAGAATGAAGCGTGGCCGCAAGTCTTTTGATGTCACGTTGCCTGATGGATTTTTAATTACCTGGGGTGAGGTTAGAGGCCAGGTGCCACAGAAGTGCCTACTGAGACACTCCTGTGCTCCCAAGGCATTTACTGGTTAAGTCTATTCCCTTCTAGTTGGGAAGCCAGCGAATTTTGCTAAGCTCTGGTTCTGAACATGATTTTAGAAGGGGAAAGCTTCAACCAACCCCTAAATTTCTCTCCACTTCATCACAGCAGCCTCCCTTGCTGTGGCTGCCACTGTGAGGGTCTCCGGTGAGCGCTGATGAGAAACCCTTTCTCACCCATAACAGAGCTGTCGCTGCGGTACCCCAGCACCAAATTCTCCGTTTGGGGAACCCCAGGAGCTCCCTGAACCCTTCTGTGCACACACACAAGCAGGTCCCAACCAAGGTTCATGCCTGACACTGATTTCTGCAGCCTCTGCAGAATGTGAAAAGATTTGGGTAGTTGCGAAAAAGCTTTCTGCGTGGGAGTGGGTGTGCGGCAGCTCCATCTGATCAGACATCACCTCGTGAAGCCTGTGCATGTACTGGGATGCTAAGAATGTAATTAAGAAACAGAAAGGGAAGCAAGAGCAGTTCTTGAGCTGGGCCTGAAAGTCCTTGTTTGAAATGGTCTGAAGGTGCAACGATGGGGGAATTGGAGCCACGGGCCATTTTGTTGAGGGAAGTTCCAAACCGTGCACGCAACCATGAATTGTTGCTGTGGCCACCTTCCCAGTGTCTGACGTTTGTGTCTTGTTCTCTGTCCTGGCAGCTCAGGAATCCTGGACCGATCCCTCTGCTGTAAGAGGAGGCCCTCAAAAGAAAAAGGTAAGCTTTCAGCCGCAGTGTGTGTCGGTTGTTTTTTAGTCAGGGAGCTCCACGCAACAGTTGTGTTCTTATAAATGCTCCTTGCCACACTCAGCAGGTCTTGGTCTGTCTACTTCGGCATCCCGTGTCTAACTAGGGCTGGAGTCTAAGTCGTCTTGGCCCTTTGCCATCCAAACTCGCGTGCCGTTCTCCAGGGTGGCCGTTGTCTGACGCGTTTATCATCTGTGATGCTGCATCCTCTGTCGCCGCTTCCCAGGCTGACTGCAGTTCCCTCGTCGCTAGAAATAGGGATTTCATTTTATCCCCTTGCCCACACGGGTGGGGTTTTCTTGGTTTTTTTGGCTTTTTTTTTTTTGATAGAGGCTGGTGAGATCCCGCTCATCCACACCTGACAGTTAGGGGCAGCATTTCCCCTCACCAGATGCTTATCAGAACGCTGATAAGGCATTGTGCTGAAATAAGCTGGGAAAGGCGAAGCTGTGAGCTGCTTGCCGTGCAGTGGTTGCACTGGAGGACCTGCGAGCTGAGCATTTTTGCAACAAATGCTCTCAGTACCCCATTTCTATCACCACTGCCCCCGGCAGGTGTGACGAGAAGCTCCTTTGGCACCATTCCCACCCCCCTGCTCCTCTTCTTTTAGCTTGGAACAGACTTCTCGCCCTTTTTCTGGCAGCGTAGCTGGGAACCTGCTTCAGGCTGTGCTCACTACAACAGGATTAGCCTCTTGTTAAAGCCATCTCCTTTTGATCTAGCCCCGTCGGAGCGAATCTATCCTGACTCTCTGGCTTAGCAGGGGCACGGTGAAGTGTTTGCAAGAGGATTCTCCCCCCATGTCGTGGGATTTTCCCCAACACTTGCTCTGTTGGACACTTTACTGCTGCTAATCTCTACATTCAGGACTCGTGCCGTCGCAGAGCCAAGGCGGCTTTCTGAGGACCGGTGCTTTCAGGGGCAACGGATCTGTTTGATTGAACAATTCCCGAGGAGTTTTCTTGCTGTCTCTTTGACTGTTCATCTGGGATGCAAAAGGAAGGGCCCCATGTGGGTCAGGGGGCTGAAAGAACAGGGATGTGTTACACATCATCTTGAGAACTGGGTGCTGTGCAATTCAGAAAGGAAGCGGAATCTGACTGCAGAGATTGTAACCAGCTCTCTTTCCTTAGACTTGGTTTGCTTGATTATTTATTTACTTTCTTCCTTTTCTTTCTTTTTGCTGACAGCTGCCTGATAAATTTACTCCTCCAGCCCCCATCACGGCTCCAGTAATGAGCCTGCCCGCTGAGCCCCAGGGGATCCATCCTCAGCTGGCCAGGGTGCAGGAGTCTGGCCAGTCACCCCCAGGAGCACCCAAGGAAGGCAGCCTGCAGGTACCCAGAGAAAATGGGGCGTTCCACAGCCACCACCTCCTTGTAAAGTAGAAAAACAGCTGAACTTTTGAGATTCTCATTACTTGGCAGCTGCAGGGCTTGTGTTGCTCCCTAGCCCTTATAAGACATCTCTGCTTGAGTGTTAGAGGAATTGCCAGGGTGGAAAATGATACCTGGGTACAGATGGGAGAGAGGGAGGGAGGCTCTCAGCCTGCTGGGAGTTCACAGGGGCCTGAAGCTCTACCACGGTGTGAAGGTGATAATCTAACTCTGTCCTTCCAGGTGTTCTCTGGGTTTGCCAAGGGGTGAAATTATTTCCGTTCATAGTTGCAGGAGGGGAATCAACCTGCTCCAGCCTTTCATGCCCTTGTTACATTCATTCAGCTGCTTCTCTCTCTTCTTCTTCTCTCAGTATCAGCAGCTACCTGTGGAGAAGGTTGAGAGGAAGGAGGTGCCCCCTGAGCACCAGGCTCTGAAGATCACATTTGAAGGGTTGGTGCAACGCTGCTCTGCTGTGGCCACTGATCCAGTAAGTCCTCCCTTCTCTGATCTTTGGCTTTTTTGCCCTCACAGATGTTTGACTGGTGCTTCCTTCTTTTGGTTGGGTAAAGAGAGGAAGAGTCTTGTCCCTATAACCAGGTTAATCTCCATCTGCCTCCTTCCCTTAGGCTTGTCCATCTCTTGGGAACTGAAATGCATTCTCTAGCATTTATCCGCTGCTTCATTTCCTCTCTGGAGCAATGATTCTGTCCTCCTGGCTCTTTTCTCTGAGGAAAGTAGAAGACAGACCCAACTAATTCAGATTCCTTTTTCACTGGCTTGATCTGTAGATAGTTCCTGCAGAGCTGATGTTACCAGTATCCTCAGAGCTCAGAGGGGAAGGCTGAGATATCCTGGCTGGAAGAGAAAGCCAGACAATCTTTGTGTCCAAGTCACTGTAGTTCCTCCACCCCGGTCCCTGGAAAGCTGTTGCCATACATGTCACGTTGCCTGAATGTATCAGGCCAGGCTGTCTGGAAGCAGAAAAGCAGTGTTTGCAGCATCGTGTTAGGTTTTTAAGTCTTCCTGGAGCTTGGGGGCACCATGAAGCCTTCCAGAATACCTCTGCTTAGTGGGTGCTGGGATGAGCACTGAGCCCAAACTGCTGTCCCAGAGTCAGACAACTTGTGTGTAGCAGCAGCTCCCACCAGAGCTTCTGTACTCAGGCCTTCTCCTTGCTGATTGCCTGGAGTGGGAAGGATATTCCCTCTTTTCCTCAAGGAGACTGGGAAGAAGCTGTTGCTTGGGTCAGGCAGGGTGAAGCTGTCTGAATTTGGATGTTTTTCAGGCTTTGGAGGCAGCACTCTGTGCTGTGGGCTTCAAGCGCTGGCAGAAGGGAGGAACGCTTGGGTCAGGAGATGGGAAAAGGGGGCAAATCCAGCTTTTTGTCTTGGGAGAGAACATATATGTAATGTTCATGTATATATGCGCAGTGAGGGCACGGCAGGCTGGTAGCACAGTCTCTGGCTGGCAGAGGCTGAGATGCAGCTGAATTGTAAGATGCTGTGGGAAGGACAGAGGAGGGGAGGGACTGTGAGCGAGAACAATGTGGTTCTGGGAGAGGTGGCTTGGAAGCTGTGGCAGAGCTAGCCATACCTGTTCCCCTTCAGAAAACCCGACGGAAGCTGGAGGATGCGTTGCAGCGGCTGGAGTGTTTGTACGAGAAGCTCCGGGAGCAGGCGGTAAGTAGATGGCCACCTGGGCCAGCTGGGTTCCTGATCCCACCTTTGCACTGGGTTGTGGTCCCAGTGTTACCAACACGTATCCTCTTGAGAAAGCTTGGGGAGGGCCAGACTTTATAACCCACCTTGAATCCAGCCGGTCTTATCTCATCTTCCTTAATCTTGGCCAAGACATAGTGTAAGGAAAATCTGGGGAGGTGTTTGAGGGGGGTCGTTTTGCCCCCAGAAATTATACTGGCCAACAGGTTCCAGGCTGGAATGGACAATTGGGGGTAGTTTTTAAGTGTGAACTTAGTGTAACCTCTGGCTTGGAAACCTCTGAAACTGCTGATGCCAATTGCTGGAGGGATAGCTATCAAGGGAAGAATCCTTTTAACACACACCCTTCTCCTGAGTGTCCATATGAGGCCTGAACAGAGACAGGATTCTGTGCTAGATGGACCTTTGACCTCCTCAGATACATCAGATATTCAATTAACGCTGAAATGTCATGACTTGGGATCTGCATTCGCTGAAATCCAGTCTGGGTATTAGATTAATGTTTGTTGTGGCCTGGGAAATGGAAGGAAGAAGCAGGGTATCCTTCCTGCTGGTGCTTGACTGTGTAGGTGCAGTTTGGTGGGGATGAGGTGGATAAGAGGAGATGGAGAAGAGGAGGGAAGGGTTTGGAGGGAAGTGGGGGTCTGTGTTACAGTTCTGAGCACGCTGACTCATTTCTGCTCCCTCCCCACAGCTCTCTCCAACCATCCTCATGGGTCTCCATGAAATTGCCCGCTGCATCGAGGCTAGGAACTACCAGCAGGGTCTCCTGGTTCACACCCAGGTGGTGAGCAGCAGCAGTTTCAGCGAGGTCTCTGGTTTCATGCCCATCCTGAAGGTCCTCATGACCATTGCTGGCAAGCTGAATGTGTAAAGTGTGGAGCGGCTGGAACGGTGCACAGCGAGAACCGGTGGACTCCCTCACCCCTCGTTGTGTGGCAGGTTGTGGACTCTCCTTCTGACTCTGGAGAAGTAAGTCCATGCCAGTGCCTGGAACTGTGCTGGCCCCATCCGCTCTCCAGACAGCCAAGTGGGGCCTGGGACTCCTTGGAGACTGTTCTTACTCTCTCTTCATTTTTTCACTAGTCTGAGGCTGCTTCCCAGCCCAGGGATCTCAATTTCAGGCTGTCCAGGTTGCACAGAATCCTCCCTCTTTCTTGTTTCCCTGGCACAAAGGGGAAACTCCTTCCTGCCTAGGCTGCTGTTGCTTGTTTGGTTTTTTATTTTTAGGAGACAAACAGGGCTGTGGCACCTGCAGTGCCACCAAGCAGAAGAGCCTCAAGGCTCCATTCCCTGCTGCAGTGTAAACTGCCTGAGTGATGGCTGGGCTCCCTGGGGACCTAACGCTGGGGTGTCCCCGTTCCCTTGGGCTGCAGTGAGGATCTCTCCTCTGGTTCTTCCTTTCTCTTCATTCTCAGCCTTGGCTCACCCTCTCACCCCTCTGCACCCATATCCTGCTCCAATTAGGGCTAATACCAGCTTGCTCTGGGCTAGCTGGGCTTCTCTCTCTCTTCTTCGCCCGAGTCTCCTATTAACTTCTGTCTCCCCTCCCTTCTGTCTTTTCCTCCCATAAGCTGCAGGCTTGAGCCCTTTATCTTTCAGGCCCAGGGCTGGATCCCACTTCTATCTCCAGGCATTCTCCCATTCAGGAATGCTCGAAGGTTGGACTGCTCTGTGCGCTCCAGAGCCTGTTGCATCCTGGTTTTGGGCTAAAAGTCGCCCTCTCTGGCTCCTGGCCTGTTTCTCTTCCTTTACATTAGCACAGCTGGCCTTTTGCCCACTGGTGTTATCTAAAGGCTTCCTCCATCGGGCTTTTTGGGCTGTCTAGGGGCTTTAGGAGCAGCAGGGATTGTTCAGGTCCCATAAGGAGTCCCCTCAAGCCACTCTGACCAGTCCAGGCTGGAGCAAGGGGAGATAGCTCATTGCTCCGAGTGTGGTGCAATCGTTTATATGCTGCAGGAGGTGATGCTGTCAGGTCTTGAGGGCATGACTGCGCTGAGGTTTTTCATCACTGTGGAACTTCCTCTGGGGTAAAATAGACGAATGAAGCGTATCTGTCCTGGGGAAGAAAGCTGGGTGGGAAGGCAGGTAGGATTTTAGGGCACATCTGTGTGTGTACGTGTGTGTATCTTTCTCTCTCTTCCTCTGTCCTTGCCTTCCTCTCCCTCTCATCCTCTTCTGTGCTAACCGGGCAGCATAATGGTTGGGCCCCAGCCGGGAGCAAGGCTTCTTCCCAACATCTGGCTCCAGCCAGCCCCTGCTTCCTCCGCTTTCTGCTTGAGCGACAACGCCGTTGTGGGGCTGTGGCTCAGTGACTTACACAAATCAGGAGATTTGCTCCGCCAGGAGACTTAGGAGGGGAGAAGAATCCGAGAAGGGAGGGAGAGGACACGTCTCATTCTCTCCTTTCCAGGTCAAAGTGCCTCCTTGTTGCTGCTGTGTTGTTTCTATTGCTGCGGTTTGATGCACTGAGAGATTACAGAACAGTAAAATAAAAGCTGTGTTTTGTGATGCTGCTGGCTTTTTTTTCTTAGGTTTGTCACCTCTGGCTCCAGGGGACTTGAAGGGCCGTTGCTGGGAAGGGACAAGGGTTTATTAGAGTTTTGGGGTGTCACTCTCCCATCGCACGCGTTCAGGGAAAACCAGCCTTTCTTAGTTCTGCTTCTGGCAGGGGCAAACACCGAGTGTAAGGGAGTCTTGCAGAGCTTTTGCAGCCTGATCTAGGAGGAGTTGGTGACCAGTCTGGCCTCCCAGCTGTCCCCCATCAGGGAGGTACAAGCTGATTTTCAGAGGCGGCACTGGTGTGATGACCCCAGGTGGCCCCAGAGGCATAGATTTGCTTAACGAGTATATAAGGGAAGTCCTAGGTTTCTGAGATCATTTAACAAGCTTGGTATGTCTTAGATTCTGCCTTTCTGGATCCAGTTACAGTACCCTGTGTGGGCTCTCTCTTTCTTTAACTCAGGCCACTTGCACGGCCGAGAAATAAGCACGGATTCTCCATGAATTTCTGCTCGCCCCTTTGTCCCACCGTTGCTCAGTTTTCCTTCGGGTTTACCCCAGTGAGCACCATCCCTAAAACTCTTGGAAGGGAAATGGGGCAGGTGGGGCAGGAAGCGAGGTGACCCGCTCCAGGGTCTTTGAGAGGCTTGTGGTGGAAGCCCCATCTCCGTGGCCCCGGAGTGGGGAATGTCCTCACGAGTCCCGCTGGAAGGTGCTCCTCCATTAATAGCACTGTCTCTGCTGGCTGGCAACAATTTCTGCTCCGTGGGCAAGCGGCTCCTCGGCGTTTCCTCCTCCCACGTTGGGCACATGCGACCAGAGCATCCCTGCACTGGGAGAGAGAAAGCCCTTTCTGTTGGGTGAGAAGGTCTTTGGGGTTGACAAAGAGTTGGAGGGCGCGGGGGGGAGGTAGGAAAAGGATCCCTGGGCACAGAGAACAGAGCTCTAATCCTGTGGCAGATAACATCATGTCTGCAGGCTGGGGCTTGTGTGTGTGTTTGGGGGAGCTGGAGGGGCAGAGATTGTTAGGCAGTATTTGTTTGTAAAGCCACTTGCTCTGAAGATAATGCTTGCACTAACTTCTATTGAGGGAGCAGTGTGAGTCCCCACAAAGTCCTTTCCCAAAGTGTCTTTGAAGCCAAGAACCCATTGAAAGGAAGAAAGGCCCGGAGAGGGGATTAGTTTGTTCAGCAGCTGTGAATTTCAGTGGGAGGCTGATGAACTCCAAAGTCTTTGTTGAGATGGTTTTTGTAAGGAGCCCTGCTGGAGGGAGAGACCCACACGGGGGCCGCGGCCTTAGACAAGAAGGAATCCGAAGCGGCGGGGAGCTGTAAACGGGCCACAAGGACTTTTCCCAAACACTTTTCGGAAAAAGGTGTTGTGAAGAGATCGGAGGGGGATTAGCATGTGAAATGACACTTTCCATTGACTCCACAGAGGGGAGGGGAAAAAGGGCTGGCTGGGCTGATTTATTAGCATTTTGTTCCCTTCTCTATTCTGCTCCCCTCCTCCCCGAGCCCTCTAAAGAGCTCTGGATTGGAAAAGGGAGCCGGGAAGGGGGGGATATGGGGAGGGGTAGGGGGGGGGAACTGCCTGTTTGTGTGTCATCTGGGCGAAGGTGACCACCTGGGAAGCTGAATGTAAATATTTCTCCTCTGAGGAATGCGCCTTCATTAAACCCGAAATGAATACATGGAAGCATCCAATCCCCCCGCACAATGGCAGCCACTGCCTTTCCAGCTTGGGGGGCTCCTTGCGCCGGGGAGGGGGGGACCCCTCCGGCCCCGACCCGCTGCTGAGGTCAGCACATTTTGCAGCTGCGATGTCGACGGTTTTTCTCCCAGAAAAAACCAACAAAAAAAAAAGCAGGCGGTGGTGGCGGGGCCTGGGGGCTTGTAACGCTCCCCCCTTGTTGTCCCCTTCACCAACAGGAGTCACCGTGCTCAGTGGGGCACATCCCACACCCTTCGTGGGGCAACCGTGTGGGGCAATAATGGCAGCAGGGGGGGGATTGGGGTAGCACAGCCTGAGGAGGGGGAGGAAATGGGAAAGAGCTTCCACATCTTCTCCTTTCCATCTCCTTTCCTTAGGTTTCCAGCCGGCTGCGGAATGGGGGGCACCAGAGGGACAAGGGGCTACAAGGTGTCCTCTCTGCCCCACGGTGGTCCTCATCCAGCCCACGATGGAGCTTTCCTTGCTGGTGGCTCTCACCACCTCTTTGCTTCCCTGCCCAAGGGTGCGTTCCCACCGCAGGGAGATGGAAGAACTGCGGATGGAGGTGCAGGGGAGACGGAGGGCAGGGTCACCGCAGGAATAAGCACCTTTGTGCAAACCGCGGGTGGTTTGTGTGTGATGTGGAAGTGTTTTAGGTTTCCCTGAGAACGGGTCAATAATGTTTCTTGCCATTTTCGAAGGGCCAGCTTCTTGCTTGGCGTGAACACCCTTCCTCTGGTGAGAGCCCAGCTTGCCCTGGGTCCAAATTCCCACCCCAACGGAGTAGTCCTTGGATTTTGAGGGTATTTGATAACTTAAGGGACACATACAGTCTTGCTGAGTGTCTTTAACGTATCATCTCTGAAGAAGGCACCTGGGCCCCCGTCTTCCCTCTTCCCACCCCCTTTCCTGCAGCTGGATGAAAGCTCAAGGAGCCCTCAGGTCCTTTCCCATCCTGGTAGGGACCAGGGTTGTGCTGCGTGGAGGGAACTGCTCAGCTCTTCTGCTCAATGGATGGGCAAGCGGCTGGGTTTTAGTCTCCAGAACTGCAACTACCTCCATCCATCCACCCACCCAACTGGATGAAAACCCCCCCCCACCCAACTACTTAGACACAACAGCATTTTGCAAGCACTTGGCTACTGATTTATTGCATTGGCTATTGGTTTACAAATCTTGGCTATGAGACGGGTCTAATGGCCAGTAGCTTCTCTCTGCTGGCTTCTCGTCTGGCTAAAGGACACTTCAAACATCACAGCCCGGGGCAGGGGGAGGTCACCGTGGTGGCGCAGTGAACTTCCCCGGGTCCTCCTGGAGCTGATGGCTTCTTCGCCCCCCAACCCCAACTGGGGAGGTTGGAGGGGACAGGGACGCATCGACCCGACCTTCCCGCTGCTTGCTTAGCCTATAGAATATATACAACAAGCGGGAGAGGAAAAACTGTTTCTGTATACATCACAGTAACTGTGCAATAAATTAAACTTCAAAGTGCTTCACTTTCCTATTTACAACAGCATTAAATAGTAACTGGCATTATTTTCTCAGGCTAGGAGGAAGTATTTAGTTAGTTAGCTGTGGGGTAAGAGTGCTTGGCAAGGACACCGGGAGGTGGGGAATGGGCTCGGCTGGCACCTCCGCTCTGGGAGAGATTTGGGGGGAAAAAGGGACTGGAGAAGCGTGAGGGCATCTTTATAGCATCATTCAATCAAGGGCTCGGGCAGGGATGCTGGGGTGAGAAGGGAGACCGGACCTGGAGGCTTAGAAGTTGCGGAGAAAGGGTGTAAAAATATAGAGAAAGGGTGTAAAAAGCAAGTGGTGGGACTTCTCTTTTGGGCAGCGGTTTAATGGGCAGGTCGAGCAGCAGCTTCAGTCTTGCTGCTGCTGTCTCCAACGCAAAATAAAGCGCTTGGAGAGCTCAGCAAAGCTGTCAAAGGATGGGAAGTGGCGCTGCGGGCCTCCTGGCTTGCTGCAGGAAGGAGTTGTGTGCCTTTTCTATTCCCTTAGAGCGTAGGGCTTAATAAAAGGCAATAACAACTTTATTTTAGTGCCTCTATATTTTTTTTTAGGGCACCAGAAGCCTCTTCTGTATTAGGGATTACCACTCTGAGTTGCCCAGCTCTGGTGGTGCCATCTCAGCTTCTTTATGCTTTCCCAAGTTGTTGATCTCACTTTCTCAAAAGCCCAGAGCAAGTGCTTTTTGGGGGGGGAACAGACAAGCTGAAAGGTGGAGACCACCTGTGTCTTCAGCCATAAAACCCCGTAGTCACTGGATAGAGTGACTCTGAGTGGAAGGGACCAAATCTCAACACTTGAGGGTCAGCACTGGCTTTTGTCAACACTTGAGGGTCTTCCTAGAAGTCGTCACCCACTGTGCTAATGGGAAATGCCCTGGGTGGCCAAGGCTGGGGGGCTCATACAAGCTCTTTTGCCTTGCCCAGGCCCCACTGAGAGGGCATTGGGAACAAGACAAAACCGAGCCAAAGGGAGACGGTGCCAGGGGTGGACGGGGAAGGGCAGGAGAGGAGAAGGGCAGAGAGAGAGGACCGTGGAGGAGGGAGAGGCGAGTTAGAGCTTTCTCTTGAGCTTGCGGTTGGCCCCGCCGCCCCCGCTCCTCTCCCGCTTCTCCTTGCGGACGCAGAAGTACTTGGTGACCCGTTTGCGGCACTGCTCGCACCGCACGGCGCAGCACCAGTGGAACTTGCAGTTGCAGCTGGACACCATCTCGGCTCGCCTCTCCTCCACCGCCAGCCCGCAGTCCCCGCACAGCCGCCGGCAGCTCCGCTTCTCCCACTTGCTGAGGGCCTTGCCCCTCTTCAGGCACTCCCTGCCCTCCGTCCCCAGCAGCCCCAGCGTCTTGTTCTCCAGGCAGTAGTCGGGAGAGTCTTCTAAATGGACCAGCTCCTTCTTGGAGATGGAGCTGAAGGTCTCGGCGATGGCGCCCCGGCTGGCAGCGCTGTTGCCTGCCCCCTGCAGCAAGTCCACCTTCAGGGCTTTGTGGTACCTCTCCTTGAGGTAGGTGCCCACCTCTCGGAACTCGGGCAGCTGCAGCCAGCAGGTCTGGGTGGTGCAGCTCCCCGACACGCCGTGGCACTTGCAAGTCCGCTTCATGGTCCCTTTCACCGCCTACAGGGTGAGGAGAGAAAGAGAAGGGGGTTCAGGAGAAGGTCCAGAGGGGTCATTTCTGTGCTGGAGACACGTGGCTCCAGACCTATGGAAGGGTTATCATCGACCCTCCCTCCATAGGAGTCCTGCCCAGGGGTTGTTGGCTTCTCCATGGTAACTCCCCTACTCCAACTGGGAGAAAAAGAGGACAGCAGGAAGCCATTAACAGTGTAATCTCAGAAGGTTTGCTGCCTTAGAACAACCACCACCCATCGCGTCAGTACTGCTGCCATCCCCTTCTCCTCGGCAAGGGAGTAGTTTCTTCTGGACACGTTCTTTTAGTAATGGCAGGTCATGGCTCTCCCCAGCGAATGGCCAGAGCCAAACCGGTCTGTGCTGTCAGGTCTGGAGGGGAGAGAGGGGCTCACCTTTCTACCCGCCTCGTTGTTATGCAGGTTCATAGCAGCTCTGGCGTCTTGTCCGGTCTCCAGGGCATCCACGAACTGCTTGGAAATGGCTTCCCCGAAGCCCACGTTGTCGCTGCAGCCTCCCCACAGCCAGCCTTGCCCCCCTGGGGAAGGAGATGAGACGTGTGCTGTCAGGGAACCAGCCTTGCTCTTGGCTACGGTGATGAGACAGGGTCTCAGAAGTGAAGGGAGGGAACAGAGGTTGTGGGGCAAATCCCGCCTTTCACCTCACGATACTCCCCGATTCCTTCCCCTTGGGCTCATGCCATGTCTACTGAGGCCTGGATAGTAAGTGGCAGTGGAGTAGCAGGTCCTGTGTGACAAACCCAAGGATTTCCAGGCTTTCCACAGAGCAGGATTCAGCAGCTGTTAATTATCCTGCATTAGCAGCTGTATAGATAAGGCTTTGGGTCTTTAATCACCTTCCTTCTAACCCTGACTTGAACTGGTTCAGTCTGGCTCATGGGGAACAGCATCTTGCTAACAAAGAAGGCCCCGTTTTCGCTACCCCCGGAATCCTGGGATGACGTTTGGTATCTCAGAAGGGTCTGGTTTTCCAATTATCGTGAAGAAACAAAGGACTGGGCACAGAACCGGGAAAGCGCACAGCTCTTGCTACCCATGTGGGAGCTCCATAACCGAGCCGGGGCCGACTAGAAACACGTCATGCGGTTTACTTCTTTTTCCTCCTAGAGAAAAATGCCAAATTCTGTGTGAAGATTTGAAATCTGGAACATCCTGAACCCAACACGCCTCGGCGACACAGCTTGGGAGTTGTGGTTTCATGGCCTTTGTGCCTCTCTCGAAAGGCCCCGGCCCTTGACTCCCCCAGAGCATCGCGGTCCCCTCTCCCGGGGAAAGGCCCGGGGGGTCTCGTGGGAGGTGGGTAATTGCAGCGGATGATGAAGAGATCTCTCTCCCAAATCAAGAGCCAGGACCGGAGGGAGAATGGAAACCTTTCACCAACTTGGATTCAGCGCAACGGAATTTAGGATTGAATCACGCTGTTTTGGACAAGCCCAAAAGTTTCCTTTGCCTTCCGTGGTTTTAAGTTCATGATGGAAAATTTTCATGAAAAACAGATACGTTTGGGGGAAAAGAAGCGTAGCATGACTAACGCAGTCTTCCAGAGAGGATAAAATTTGGTGTGTCATTGCCCAAAATTCTTGCTCTGCTAGAGGTGGGCTGTCCCACGCCTCCGACACCTAAGAAGCAGTGTTTTAAAACTGTTTTAAAACTATTAGTCAATGGTTTTAAAAACTATTAGCTGTTTTAAAAACGATTAGCCAATAAAACAAATTACTCAATACTGGATGCTCCAGAAGAGCTTGTCATCAACTGACACGTACCGACTGCCCGGTGTGGCGGGGTGGGGAACGGCTTTTAGAACATTTTGCTAATTCGAAATTTGGCCTTTTTCCTTTTGAAAGAAAAAAGGGGAATGTCAGTGTTTGCTGTGAAAGCCAGAGGGGTGCAGCTTGGGGTTCCCCATCCTGGGGTGCTCAGCGGCTGTGGACCTGGGTACTGCCGTGATGGGAAGGGGGTGAAGGCTGTGTGCTGCCACCCTGACAAACACTTGAGGGGGTCTATGAATGCCCACCCTGCTTTCCCCACTGGTCATTCTGTTCTGGGGCCACCCTGGTCCTGCAGACTCTGGGAGCCCCAAGGTCCCCAATGAGCCTTGCTCTGACCAGACCTGCTGTTTCCATGCACGGCATCAGGTCCTCTCCTCTGCCCGTATGATACGGTCATTCCCTCCAGCAGATTAAACAGAGTGGTTCTCGGTTTGAACCAGGGCAACTGCAAACCCTCTCCAACTTTCCTGCTCATTTAGAAAGTAACAGGAAACATCAAGGGCTAAGCTTCAGCTGGTGTGAATTTGAGGTGGCCCCGTTGGCTTCCAAGGAGCTACTTTGGTTTTGAGCCAGGCAAAGCTCTGCTCGGGGCATTATTTCCAGGCGCGGGGATGGGGAGGAGGAGTTGTTTCTGCAGGGCCTCAGTGGAGGCGAGGAGAAGAGCTGTCGCCTGGAGTGTGAGGAGGGGGACGGCAGCTCATCCTTACCCAGCTGTCCGTTGCGGGAGTCGTCACAGCCACAGTTGTCAAAATCCCCCAGGCTGCAGTTGCGGGTCAGCGTGTACATGACGCCGGCGGAGCTGATGGCGTGGACGAAGGCGGTTTCTCGGTTTGCTGTCAAGTGGGAACAGAAGGAGAGCAGACACGCTGAAGGTTTCACGGCCACACCAGGGCTAGGAACGACTCCTGCCACGCAGGAGATGGCGTAGGGAGGGATTTGCAATGGGCAGGGGCTTTGTGGGGTGGAGAGGAGGCCCTATGTGTCGGAGTAGCTTGGTTTTGGCTTGAACTGCACAAAGACAGAAGCTCCCAAATTCGATCCGGACTGACTCATGCCATTTTCCAAAGGTGTGGATGAGTTTGGCCCTTGGCTGTCCTTGTGGGATCTCAGCAGTGGGAACACAGCACAGACAGCCAAGTGTCCCTAATCTCACTAATACACCCCAGAGGGGAAGGGACCTTCTCCAGGGATCAAAGAGCTCCTTCCCCACAGCACCCTTGAGCCTTACCTTCTGCTGGACACTGCCAGGGCTCAAGCAATGACCATACCTACTGACCACGACTGGCGTGGTGACCATCAGCTGACTCCACCGAGCCTGTGGCTTTTATTTAATGCCAGCAAAGTCTGGATCTGAGCAGATAATCCTGATGGGAATGGTTCAGGCACCTGCTCCCAGTCCCAGGGTGTTACTTTGTGCTGCAATTAACTCCTCAAGGCCCCATTTTGACACCTCTGTCCACCTCTGCCTGGGGCCCTAGTCACTCATCTGCTGCCAGTCCCACCGGAGGCCTGAAGTTGTCCTCCATACCCAGGTCCTGCCTCTACAGGGCAGACAAGAGCTCCTGTCCCATGCAAACTGGGGCTCAGCAGGTCTGGAGGTGATGCTAGCATTGCGAGGCTACCTTGTGTTAAAGCTAGATGCCAGCATGTGTCTGGGAGCTGGTGGGTGAAGGGGCCTCCTGGAAAGATCCCTCTGGGACATTCCTTGGAGAGGCACATCCCAGGGGATGGAAAAGAAATCACAGAATCATAGAATGGTTTGGGTTGGAAGGGGCCTTCAAGATCATCGAGTTCCAACCCCCTGCCCTGGGCAGGGACACCTCCCACCAGACCAGGTTGCTCCAAGCCCCATCCAGCCTGGCCTTGAACCCCTCCAGGGATGGGGCAGCCACAGCTTCTCTGGGCAACCTCTTCTAGTGCCTCACCACCCTCACAGGAAGGAATTTCTTCCTCATATCTAATCTAAATCTCCCCTCTTAAAGTTTAAAACCATTCCCCCTCGTCCTATGGCTCCCCTCCCTGATCAAGAGTCCCTCCCCATCTCTCCTGGAACCCCTTTAGGGCCTGGAAGGGGCACTAAGGTCTCCCTGGAGCCTTCTCCAGGCTGAAGAACCCCAACTCTCTCAGCCTGTCTTCCTAGGAGAGGTGTTCCAGCCCTCTGAGCATCTTCTTGGCCCTTGAAGGAAAAGGAGGCTCTTGGGAAGAGAGGAGGAGCCCAACTTCAGGGCTCTAACCTGGAGTGAGGGGGTCCCAGTAGTGGTATCCAACGCGTTCCTTACCGCTGCGCAGCCCGCCATGGCTGGAGAGCTGCAGGGCCCTCTCGGGGCAGTTCCAGCGGTCCCAGGCGAACTGGAACTTGCACTCCTCGATGCCGCTCTGGGCCCCGGCCGCCACGCTGCTGGAGTAGATGAGATAGGCCTAGGAGCAGAGCAGCGGGTCAGAGAGTTGGGCAAAACCGAGTCAGGATGTGTTGGCCAACACGCAGGGACAACCCCGTGGGTGACAGGCTAGGAATGTCCCCAAGCTACTCCCAGGGTCCAGGAGAGTCACTCAGAAGCTCCAGTTTCCATCTCAAAGCCAACATAACCCCATCTACCTCCCGCACAGTGGTGGGGCTGATGCAGATGTACCTTTACTGCCCTGAGCTGCATATGGTGGGCCCTGCTGGATAAGGTCTAGATAGATGGAGAAGCTCAGGGCAAAAACACAGAATCACAGGATGGTCAAAGTTGGAAGGGACCTCCTGAGGTCATCTAGTCCAACTCCCCTGCAAGAGCAGGTAACACCAGGAGGGCTGGTGTTCAACTGAAAATATCTTGCATGCCATCTTACAAGCTGTAGAGAGCCGAGGAGGTCTCTCAGGCTTGGCTCCCCTGGGGAGTGGAGCTCACCACCACCACCAGCAAATGCATTTTCTGCTGTGCTGGGTCAGAGCCAGAGCCTCCCAGGGGAAGAAGGCCAAGGTGTTGGCTGTTGGCCACGTTAGGAGATGTGCCAGCCAACCCCTTATCTCTCCGGCGTGAGAGAGGGCAGAGCCTTCTTCTCCGAGACCAGGGAGCTCCAGCCCAGCAGGTGCCCCCTCCTTCACCACAGCCCCGGGGGGGGCAGCCAGTGCTTTGGGGCAAGGTCGCTCCACCATAGCATTGAGGGCTGTAGCAAGAGCTAGGTGGGCTTGGAGGCGTTCCTGGGGAACAAAAGTTGGGTGAATTTTACAACTGGTCCTGGCTAGGAACTAAAAGCCTATGAAAGAGGGGTGCAAGGAGGAAGGAGGGGTGTCAGAAATACTGAACAAGGTCCTGGCAATTCTAGTTGTGCTTCTTGGGTATGTTCTGCAGGGCCTACAGAAAGTACCTTTCCAGCTCAACAAATATGGGTCCTGATGCTAATCATCTGATCATAGGGAAGGAACAGATGACAGCACCTTAGCTGGTGCCAGTGGACAAATCCCCAACACCTGGCCCCAACCAGCTTTAAAAGACCCCAGGCCAGTTTTGCCCAGGGCTGACACAGCCCAAGGAGCTGCAGCTCGTAGCAAGTTGTTCCTGACCCTCCTCTGCCTCCTTGGATGAACCCTGGGGGTGAGGGGAGCTCTTGGCCAAGGCTGGATGGAGAGGAGTGGGAAGGAGGAGCCCCCCCCTCCCCTTCCCTCCCTGGGTTTAGTGGAATCAGGGACAGAGATCAAAGGGATTTCTCTTACCTTGGGGCCCGTCATCAGGAAATTATTCACTGACCTGGAAGACAGAGACAGTGTCAGCAGGGAGGGGGTGATGGCGGAGGGGCCTGGGGAATGCCAGGCATCCCAGGGCTCTCCTCTCACCCCCCGCAGCCTGCCTGGCTCCTGGCTGCAGGCACCTTTGCTCTCTCCCCCCGCCTCCATCTCGTCTCCCTGCTCCCTGCGAGCCAGGAGGGTGCCCTCTCCTTCCCCCCGACCATCCCGCTCCCCTAAACAGGCTGTACCTGGGGGGGCTGCAACCCCCTCACCGCTCCCTCCTTTTTGTTTTTCCCTGCACGGCTGCCCTTCATTTCTGTAGCTCTTTTTTGTACCTCTCGTTTTTGTAGCTCTTTCCTCTTCCCCCAGCTTTGCTTTTTTTTTTTTTTTTTATTTTTTGGCTGCCCAGCTTAACTCAGGGTAGAATTTCCCCCAGTCCCAGGAGCTGGACCATGTGCCAGCATCACCCCCCCCACCACGGGGACCACGCCGAGGGAAGGAGGTCACATCGCTGCTCCTTCACAGTGGGTGTCCCGACAGCATCACCCCGGATCACAGTCCCTTCTTCTCCTGTGGTGCCAGCTCTGGCTGCCCACACTCCCCTCTTGGTGACAGTAAGGTGATGGCTGAGCACAAACACGCTCATCCTCCCTATCCTGGTGGGCACTGCGTGGGGAGGAGTGGGGACACTTAGACTTTCTGCAGTTTTCCAAGTGAAATATGGAAAAAAAACCAAAACCGAGCTGTTTCCAAAGGTGCCCACTTACAGGTATTCCTGTGAAACGCCTAATTCTGCCGCTCTTCGTGGAAAAATATTGTACTGAAAATGCCCAGGGTCTGGTTTTAGTAATCGGAAATTGCAGGATCCTCAAACCTTCTGCTCTGGGAGTCTCCTGATCCCCATCTCTGTTCTGTAGGTCAGTAATTCCTACTTTTCCACAGAAGGGGAAAAACTTAAAACATGGGCAAATGAAAGGACCTCTACTGTTTGTTGATTTTTGAATGTAAGATTTTCATAGCCAGTTTCACACACTTCTGGCCCCTGTTTATCCCCATGTGCCAGCATCACCTGAATTTCACTGAATTTTTTTTCCATGGCGTTAACCCATTCCTCCCACATCCAGGTGGAAAAAAACCGAAATAGCAAACTCTGGGAATGCACAGGGAGGGGGCTGCTGAAGCAGAACCAAGGATTTTAGGAGGTCTCTAAAGGATCACCAAAGAAGGCCTCAACCTAATTGCTCCCTGACCCAACCCCTGTTCTGGTGGGACAGCAGACAGGGCTCTTGCAGGGTTGTAGTAGTGTGGTTGGTCTCCATTGTTCTCCCTGGGGCCTTGCATGCTGGCCAGCCTGAGGCTCTTTCTCCAGCAAGAAAAGCTCGTTTCAGTGTAAATGGTCAGCATTAGGACTCCACATGGTGCAAGGACCACCATTAGGAATTTGGAGGATGGCTGGGTGAATCCAGCTTAGCTGTGCCATGCCTTTAAAAAGACCTGAGAGCCAACTCAAACTATCCCTAGCCAGAAATGAAGCAAGAGAAGGGAGGTTTCTCCTACAAACACCTCATTCCAGTCTCTCAAGGTTTTGCAAAAATAACCCTCATCACTATTTCTGGTGAGTCTTCCCTGCTGGGACCCCGGGAACCCAGAGAGATGGGTGAGTGCTGTTATCCCAAGGGAAGAACGCTGAGGCCAGGGAGGTGGCAGGACTGGGTTGAGACCTTGCAGGGAGTGAGTGATTTGGGAAAAAGCTAGAGAGAAACTGGGCTCTTCAGCTTCTTCTTGAGACACCGTTCTGCTTCAAATGCTGGATGTCTCCCAGTGGAGGATGCCTCTCCTTTTTAGTTACCCCTTGCAGAGCCTTAACCCTCGCTCTGTCCCTCGCTCCACCCTGCAGCTGGGCCATCAGGCATTCAGGGATGCTTTCTGCATTTCTAGCTCCTCTACACTCCCTGAAAATCCCAGTAGCGGGGTGCACCTTCACTGGAGGTGGGGGGGAAATGTGCGGGTTATGGTATGATTTTTCCTCCCTGTCTGTTTCCAAGCGATGCTGACTGGAGCCAGAGATGTCCCTGGTTATGGAGAGACACAAAGTCAGCTACAAATTCATCACGGGGGCATTCCTGGGTGGGCTGAAGCTTGGCCAAAAGCAGGCTTTGCCATCCCAAGCCGGGGGACAAAGCGTGGCCCTGCCGTAGACACTGGGGCAGACGGGGTATAGCCTGGTGGAAAGCTCCAAACACCTGGACTTTGCCATTACTCGTGGTTTAGGAAGAGTTGAGAGAACTATTTTGCAAAGTTTCGCTCTGTCATGTCTAACTTTTCTCTTTTTTTTTTTGGTGGAAACGCGTCCGTATTGATGAATCTCGCGCTGGGAAAGATTTTCCCGGGTTAAAACTGGAGGGAAAGGGCTGTGGCAGGGCACTGCGAGAGCAGGAGATCCCTTCCCTTTGTTCCAGGCCTGGGATTCCAACTCGGCTGCGCTCCAGCCCCCATGGGTACTTTAGCACGAAGTCGACGGCTGGTTTTTGGTTGTTTTTTTTTTTTTTTTGCAGAGGAATTTTCCTTTGGGAGCTGCTTCTGCATTGTACAGCTAATTAAATATTTCCTGGGACTTGGAGAGACGGCATCTGTAGCCGGGTGATTAGAGCATCGGGTGACCTGAATCACACAGGGCCATGAACCTGGGGCTATTCAGCCTGTGTAAGCTCCGTGGGTCCCCGTCCCAACCCAACTGGGTAGCAGCATGAACAAGTCATTTTTCCATCTGGTTTCCCTCCGGTCCTTTGCCTTGACCTGAAGCGCTTTGCTTTGGGGACCACACTGGGGATGGCGTCGGCGTGAATCCGAGCCCCCGGCAGCAGCCGTGAGAAAACGGGTAAAACACCCCCGTGTAGGGAAAATCTAGAGAATTTGCAAGCCCTCGCTTATCTTGCTTTTTTTTTTTTCCTTTTTCTTATCGTTGCTTCCCACCTGGGTGCGAAAAGCCAAATTCACCGTGCGCGAGAAGGGTTTGCCTCAAAAGGCGAGAAGGGTTGCAGGGGCGGCTTGAGGAGGAGGAGGGTAATCCCCAAGCTCAGGGTTTTACAGCCAAAACAGCCCGTGGACATCACTGCATTGAAGCAGAGGATTCTGCTCCTCCCGGGATAAACCTCAAAGTTCAGAAAAAGGCCGAGTTCAGGATATGCCAACTCACCCTCTGCGGCTGAGCAAATGGTACAGTAGCAATTTCCCAGCGGGATATTCTAAACATTTTTATTAAGTTGGAGAGGCAGGAGGCATTTTCCCTCAGCGGGCACGCTGCTGGGCAGGTTTGGAGGACTTAGACAAGGAAAGGAATCATTTAGATGGGTCCCCTTAACTCCCTTCAACCCCCCCCCCCCATTTAACTCTTGAAGCCACGAGTGGATTCAGGAGAAGGGGAGATGGGACAGTTTGAATATCGGGGTGCTGCCATGTGGCTGGGATTTTTCTTATTTATGCTCCGAGGGAAAGAAAGATAATAATGGAGACAAACTCTGTGCCTTCTGTCTTTGCCCATATGATCTAGCTAAGAAGAAAAAAAAGTGTCTCTATTTTGAATACACTTTCCAGCAAGGACAGAGAGTAATTCAGCCGCCTGTTCCTCGGATGTAGTGACAAAGCTGCTACAGTCATCCCTGTGCTGCGATGGGGAATCACTATGAAAATGAATCTCTCTTCGTTTTTGTCTCTGTAGTGTGATTTTTTATTAATTTACTTATTTTTACTAGTTTTCCATATTACTGTAAAACCCTAAACTATCCAGCCGCATCCAGGATGGGTGTAAACCAGCCCAATTCCCATGACTTCGGTGTCACTGCCCCCCCCATTTAAAACTTTTTGAAATCACGCCCAGGAAAGGAAACCCTTGGAATTATTTCTCTTCCCCAACAAAGCTTGCAGGGTTTTCTAGCTCTTAACTCCTCTTTCCCTCCACCTTCAAACTCCGGGAGAGGGTTACACGGACCGAAGCAGAGCAGAGAGAGACCTGTTGAGGCTCCGCCAGCCCCATCCCCAGCCCGTGGAGGGTCCAGGGCAGGACACGCTGCTCCCTCCCTGTGACTCTGTGCAACCAGGTAAAAAGCAAATCAAGGGTTTCTCATTGCATCTGATATTAGGAAATTCTCTCACAGCTAATGAATACCTATAGCAGGAGTTCTCTACCTTGGCTTTATTGAAACCAAACCCAAATAACCCTGCCAAGCACCTGTCCTATTATATTTTACAGGTATCAAATACTAATAAACGTCTGCTTATTTCTGTTCAGTTACTACTATAACAAAGAACAGCACCCCACTCCTCAGCTCAATACGCCCCAAGAGCCTTATCAAATCCCCCATTAAAGTATTTGTTTGATACCTTCTCACCCACTCAAGCTACGGTGCTGCTGGTTCAGCTCTCTGGAAAATGCAAACGCTATATTTACATCTTTCCTGTCATCATTGTAAATACAGAAAATGGGTACAAATGCACTTTGGATCCGAGTTCGTTTTCAAGTACAAACTCCCCCAACTTTTTAGAAAACCGGTGACACTGGAAAGGAAAGGCAATCTCACAGCTGAAGTGTAAAAGAAAACATTGAGAAACAAGCCGCTGCCTTACTGATTTTTACATTATTCCCACAGGATAAGAGACAGGGAGGAGACGGGGAGGCAACTTGTTAACATTTGGAGCTTTGATTTTTTTTTCTTCTATTTTGCTACATTTATTTGTTTTTTAGTTCCCGAATGCAACCCTGACATTTTGCTTATCTGGAAACACACTGACCATTCAACCTCGCTGACACGGCAGAATCTAATCCACACTCAGAGAAGGGAAGTGGCCACATATATATATAAAAAAAATAAATTATTGTTGATCTATATTGCCCCCCACTCCCAATTCTCGCGATTAAATCACAGAAAGGAAAAATCTTGTTGTGTTTTAAGCTGTTGGATCAGATAAAGACGACCAGCAAAAATTGCAAGCAGAATTTTTGCCCTATTCCCACACGCTTCGCTTTTTTTTCTGCTCAAGAGCTAAGGAACAGGGTCTGTAGTGTGATTGTTTTACAGAAAGTTTGCGATTTTCCTTTCTCTCGGGAAATTACGACCTATGAGCAATACACAGAGAGAAGCAGGGCTGTCTCGATCTCTAAACTTTTCTCTTAGATAAAAACCTCTAAAAAGCAGATAGGGGGATTTAGACATCCAATTTCCATTGAAAATGCCTGGGATTTCTGTATTTAACTCTAATTTGTGTTCTGAAATTTCTCCCTTTTCAACTGTTTCTTTAGAATATTGATTTTTTTTTCCTTAGCTTTTAATGTTTTCTAAACCTGTGGATATTGAGGAAAGTGAGAGACATACACAGGAAGAGCAGAAAAAGAAAAATAAAATCAGCATGATCTCTTCCCTAACCTCTCCACATAACATAAATATCCCCCGTGTTCCAGAAGGGAGATTTACCTTGAGTTTGCTACTGTATAATATTTAGATATATACAAGTTGTTGTACATACTTTTAATGAAGAGAGTAGAAAAATCTCTGTAAGAACAAGAATTTCACTCCCAGCCTGAGAGGACTGAGTTCCCAATTACCCCTGAGTTTCTTTTTCTGGGATTTTGGGTTTCTCCATCCCTGGTAATAACCCCAGAGATCTGCTGTGGGGGAGGCAGGGGATTTTAGTCATTGAACAGGAAAAGACTTTCCTCGCTGTTAGAGATAAGTCTGTAACCCACAGAGCAGATTCCCCAGGGCATTACAGGAGCGGAGAATAAAGTTGGGGCTTTCAGTAAAAATCACGTCGGAAAAAATGCCTACGGAGCCAGGTCATTTGAGTCCATCTCCGTTTGAGCATGGGAAAGACACACTCTGCAAGGAATGATGAGGGATTTGATGCAAGTGTAATCTCTTTCTACTCACCCTTATAAAACATTTCTGGAAATCAATGTAAGACCACCCTTAGGACAGGAGATGACAGCACTGGGGGGACTGGTCTGACGGGACCAAGGTGGTTGGGAACCAACCAAGCTGTAGCAATCTCCGTACCGAAAGCGTCTCCCCAGGAAATCCTAATACATGGATTTCAGACTTGTAATCCTGACCCTGCGCCTGCCAAGGAGTGCGGGGTCTCCGGCTGCTCATCCGGAGTGATGCCCCTGTGGATCTAACTCACCCCTGCTGGCTCTGAGCTCTTAATCAGGGACTGTCCTCGTCAGGGAGCACGGGAGAAGCCTCACTTGATTTGATTAAGACGAGAGACAAGCGGAGTGTGAGCCTTTGGGCAAAAACAGAAAGCCCTGGCTCTGCCGTTGGGTTGTCTTCCCAGTTGGAAATGAGGGGTTAGATCTTTCACTCTCTTCTCCTCTGTTTTTACCCCAGCTCAGGATTTGGCCCATGGAGTTACTGCTGGGAAGCGAGGGGGAAGAAGGGGAATTTCTCTGCTCGGATCTAACCTCTCTTGCCAGTAAGTGTGTTGGGACTTAGTTAAATATCTGGTCCCATTAAAGACCAGAACTAGGCTAAGTGGAAAAGAAGGGGCATTTAGGAAGGTGAAGAGGAATTTCCTTAGGGTGTCCGGGAAGAGCACCTGCCTGGGACACAGACTGAGGTGCTCTTGATACTCACCAGGCACAGCAGGATTGGAAGAAGGGAGTGAGGAAGAAGATGCCCAGATAAGGGTCCATGTGAAATATAAAATCCAAATAAAGAGAGAGAAAGGATATCCTAAAAAAAAAAAAAACACCTTGGGTACCACCACCACCAGGGAAAAGAAATAAATAAAATAAAATAAAATAAAATAAAATAAAATAAAATAAAATAAGAAAAGAAAAGAAACCCAACAAAATTCGGGAAGGGATGGAGTTATTTTCCACCCGACGCTCCTGGTGTGATGAAGAGGTGTATGCCCCCTGAATCCCAACTTCTGCGAAGGGTAACCAATCCCAAAGTAAGAGCTAAAGGGGGTTGGTGAAATGGAGCCGCAGAACTTCCTAAGAAGAGATTATCTACTTAATTAAAGATTTTTTTTTCCCCTAAGTCCTTCAGCCAATCAGGACTCAAGTGCCAGAGAGAGATTGAACTGATGAAAAGAACACCCCAGGTTCCTCGAAGACAAATGCACCACGAAAGGGATAAGAGGGAGGGAAAAGGGGAAAACAAAAAAAAAAAAAAAAAAAAAAAAAAAAAAAAAAAAAGGAGAGAANAAAAAAAAAGAAAGAAAAAGGGAGAGAGGGATAAAGAAAGAGACAGCAAATCCCTTAAAGTAATCACTAGGTTCAATCTCCACCAGCACTGCCCTGCCTCTCCATCCCCCGCCAAGGCAACTGGAAGGGCTGCTTTTGGTGTGCCCTCACCTTCTCCTGTCTTTGGAGACACCTCTGGGGCTGGGGTGCGCCTGGGTGCCCCAGGATGGGGGGCATGAGTTTGGGCCACCAGACCCTGCTTCTTGGTGGCCAATGCAGCGTGGTCCGGGGGTAAGGCTGGGAACCAGATTTGTGAACATCACCTCTGCCTCAGACCCCCCCAGGAGTTTAAGGGGAACTGGGGCTAGTTCCTACCTCCATCTGCTCCTACTTCACCATGGTGACCTGCTCTTTCCTCCCACCTCCTCTTTGCCACACGCCATCCTAACCCCAAGAGAAAGGCCTCTGACTAAACTTACCCTTTCCCCCTTAATTTTTTGGCTTTTGGGGTTTACTACAAAGTCCAGAGGAGGGTGTCTTTGACTTGGGAGGGTCAGTGGTCTCTCAGTGAGGGTTTATCCCAGAGCTGCTGGAGCTACTTAGAAGTGCATTCAGCCTGTGCCTCCTGGCCATGCAGGACACCCCAGTTTCTGTCACACCACCCACCACAGCCACTCTGACCAGCCCCAGGTCAACAGGACCAGCTGTGCTGCCCTGTCCCAGAGCCATAGGAGCATCTTCTCCTCACTGCACAGCTCATCTTCATGCTGCTGTGGACATAATCAGCTAAAACACAGGCTGAGACCCATCCAACTCATTTCACCTAGGGTGCAGCTGCCAGGCAGAAGAGCTGGACCAGGGTGAGACCCTGCGGCTGGGCCATCAGGAGGCTGAGCTTCTCTCAGGGCTACCTCAGGTGGACGAAATGTCCTTTTTGTGTCATGGAACCTTGAGGAGGGAAACCTGCCCAGCAGAGATTTGTTCTCAGCTGGACTTCGGCCATGCCAAGATGGGCTCTGGCCGGGCAAAACTCCATGGTTGCCCCATGCGATGCCCTCCCAGCCGGCAGGGGTGGCCAGGTGGTTTGCAATCATGGAGGTGAGGAGAAAATGCAGCCACCATCAAGGGAGCCCAGGGCCCAGCTGTGTCTCCCAGCTGCATCCTATTACAGCAAGGCTGAGGGCATTTGCACTAATTAAAACCCCAACTCCTGGAGCTGTGAGCATTTTAAAAATCAAGGTCTTTAAAAACTGAGAAAAAAAGTTCAAAGATTTATCTAGTAGAAGATAAACCCCAGGAACTTGATGGTGAGGGAAATAAGCCTTTATTTATTTTAATTTTTCATTATTTTGAAATAGAATTTCAATGCTGTGACATTTAGCACAATGTAATGGTTTTGGGGGCTGAATTCAAATACTGGGGGGTGGCGGTGCCTCCCCCACCCCCCGCCAGAAAAGGCTGTCCCAGGGGGGATGAGGGGCTGCTGGGGGCTCAGCCCTTGTTGGGGACCACTGGTGGGATACGGGGGATGCTGCCACCCTGCACTTGGCATTCATTTCCCATGGTAGAAATAATAATAATAATAATTTCCAGTTGTTTCTTGTAAGTCTCCAAATGTCTCTTTCAGGACTCTTGGACTCAAATTTTCTCATTCCTCGGGCCCGGCAGCAACAGCATTTTGAAATCACGCAACTCTTCAGGCATGTCTTGACCAACTGGGAAGGAAGGACACCACTGGGTGTTTGCTGGGGTGAGCTATTTTTGTTTACTCTGAGACAAATTAAGTAAGGGGATTGCAAAAAAAAAAAAAAAAGAGGAAAAAAGATAATTGTAGGCGGATCCAAAATAAAGAGGAGGAATTTAATCTGTTATTATGAGCTGTCACAAGAGGCAGCCAGGCCTTCCTCCAAGCTTGCAGAAGCACCAGCAGCACCAGGGCATTTTGGAGCCAGCAGCCTCCCCAGTCAACTTCTAATTTCAATTAAATGCAACAGTCGCTTTCCTGGAAGCAGGCGTGTTTTCCAAGCCAAAGGGGCTGGAGGCGAAGCCTGCAACAAAACTGTCCCAAACATGTTTCAAAGCACTTAATTAGAGCTCTCAAAGGCTGTTTAATAGGCTCTATGAGGTACTCGCTAAAGAAATGGGATGCAAAATTGCTTTATAATGCCCTTCAAATTTTGTTATTGTTACCGACAAAAGCTCTGTAAATTTTCTAAAATGGGCCCAGAGAGCATTAAAATACATATTTATTTTTTTTTTTATGGCCAGAAGGACTGGTAAATTATCCCATATGACATGTTGGCCAATACAGCTCTCTCCTGACCTTTGCATTGAGTGCTGTAATGTGTGTTTGACTATTTGCTCATCTCCCAGAACGGCAGACAGGGTCTAAGGACAACAGGAGATAGGGAACCTACCAGCACCTGAGGTAATTTGTTTAAAAAATACCCAACCAAACAAAAACCAAACAAAAACCAAACCAAAAAACCCAAAACAAAACCCCAAAACCAAACCAAAAGCCATGAATATAAGATGTTGAGGTTTAATTTTCAGAGTACAGAGAAGATCTGACCTGTCCTTAAAGGGCTTTGTACAAGTAATCACAGAAAGAGTAAAAAATAAAGCTTCTAATGTTTTTGCTGCCTTTTGCCCTGGTACCCACGCAACTGATGAAACTGACCGTTTCTTTTGAGAGGCCAAAAAACAAGTACTGGTCCAGGGGCATCCTTTTCCAGGCGGCTGAGGGCTGGGAGAGGGAAAGGGACAGAATTGCTGAGAGGTGGGGTATCCCGTGATGAAAATCAAAGGGAGGTGAGGAGGTGGTGTGACATTAAAGGACAAGCAGGAGAAAAGGGACCATGAGGGTGGGAGGGGAATCGTGTACAGCACTCCAGGAAGGTGTAATTAGGATGAGCAGGACTGAGCGAGTCGAAGCACATTCCTGGGTGGCTGGTGAGGAGGTGAGATAACCCTGGAGGTGAGAGGGACCATGCTGAGCTCCCCAGGTCTAGCAACATACCCTGGCCGCTTCCCAGCCACACCTCGCTCCTGTCCCCAAGCACCTTGAAGGAACTACAGGCTCTGGTGGCACCTACAGCGGTCCCCAGCATGGCCCTTTGGGGACCAGGAGCCCAGGCCACACGCCACTGCTCATCCTGGGCATGGCCACCATCCTTCAGAGAGCCTTTCTTGGGCCACCACAGACAAGCTCAGGGGAGTAAATGTCACAGGCATCAACGCGGGTCGCTCTGCAAAAGGAGAGCCTCTTCAGCATCCATAAGGGCTCTGCTTCTCAAGGGGGAAATGTGCTTGGCCCCTGCACGTGAAGATTTGAGGCATGGGGGGAAAAAAAAGAAAAGGAAATAAAAAAAAAAAGGGGGGGGGGGGGGGAAAAAAGAAAAAAGAAAAGGAAAAAGGCAGGCAGAGATTTCCTCTGTACTGACCAGAAGGATTAGCAGCTGGAGGAGGAAAGGGCTATGGGTTTGAGAGGTGCGTGGAGCTCAGTGGAGCAGAGGATGAGGCAACTAAAGCAGGAGGATGGCCCAGTAGCGCGGTCTAAATACTTGCTAGTTTGGGTCTTTGGCAGACCTGAGGAACCCAAGAAAAACCTGCGTGGGAGCTGCTTAAATGGTTCTGCTGTTGCACCAAAGACATACTTTTTGTTTCCCTTTCAGGGTCTGTGTTCCCCTCAATATTATTATTGTTATCAGGAATATTTGGAAAGAAACCCGCATTTCAAACTGAAGAAAATCAAGCCCTCTTATTAAGAAAACTGCCCCGTGATAAGCTTTGATTTTTTTTTTTTAGCTGAAACTGTCTGCGAGCTCTGCAGGAGCTGTAAATATCTCCAGCCCATTTACAACTGGAAATCCTTCATCCGAGTGATCACTATTTTTTTTTTGCTGGGCTCTAGTGCAGAGAGACGGATTGGTTTGGAATCCCTTTTGTTGTAATGCGGACGGGAGGAGGTTTAGCTGAGGGTTTTCCGCGATCCTGTGATCTTTTTCCATCCCTAATTTGCTAGGCGGTGTGCTGGCCGTGCAGCGGCATACGCAGCTCTGAATTACCCTGTAATTAATCCCTCCGGTGAGCCCACTCGCTGTTCCACAGCCGGCAGATGGTGCTCCCGGCTCAAGGCTCAACGCTGAAGAGCATCCTTGGACCACAGGGGTGAGGGAAAACGCTCCTCTGCCATGACCAGCACAGGCAACAGGCTCTGCAGGGTACCCGGGCTTCAAAAAAAATATCTCCTCTCCTTCTCCAGACCAAGCACCTTGGGCTGGTTTAGAGATGATCATGAATGGTTCAGTGTTCACGGCAGTGGTGCAGGGCTGCTGGTGGCCGTGCCCACGGGTGGAGGGACAGCAGCACCCTGATGTGAGCTCTCTGCCGTAGAATCATAGAATGGCTTGAGTTGGAAGGGACCTTAAAGATCATCTAGTTCCACACACCCTGCCGTGGGCAGGGACACCTCCCACCAGACCAGGTTGCTCAAAGCCCCATCCAGCCTGGCCTTGAACCCCTCCAGGGATGGGGCAGCCACAGCTTCTCTGGGCAGCCTGAGCAAGTGTCTTGTCATCCTTACAGGAAGGAATTTCTTCCTAAGATCTAATCTAAATCTCCCCTCTTACAGTTTAAAACTGTTACCTTTCGCTCTATTGCTCCCCTCCCTGATCAAGAGTCCCTCCCCATCTCTCCTGGAGCCCCTTTAGGGACTGGAAGGGGCTCTAAGGTCTCCCTAGAGCCTTCTCTTCTCCAGGATGAACAGCCTCAACTCTCTCAGCCTGTCCTCGCAGCAGAGGTGCTCCAGCCCTCTGATTGTCTTTGTGGACTCCTCTGGACTCCTTCCAACAGGTCCATGTCCTTCTTATATTGGGGGCCCCAGAGCTAGAGGCAGTGCTCCAGGTGGGGTCTCACCGGAGCGGAGCAGAGAGGCAGAATCCCCCCCCTCGCCCTGCTGGCCACACTTCTTTTGATGCAGCTCAGGATGTGTTTGGCCTTCTGGGCTGCCAGGACGTATTGCCAGCTCATGTTGAGTTTCTCATCCCCCAACACCCCCAAATCCTTCTCTTCAGGGCTGCTCTCCATCCATTCTCTGCCCAACCTGTATTTGTGCTTGGGATTGCCGTAACCCAGGTGCAGGACCTTGCATTTGGGCTGGTTGAACTTCATGAGGCTTGCACGAGCCCACCAGAACACAGAACGGCACAGTGCAGCCGACACTTTTGTGCTGCAGAACATTTTCCCATGGCCCAGCTACTGTGGCAGCTGATGAGTCTTCTGCCAACACCCAGCCTTAGCTCGGGAAAGCTCAGGTGCTCATCAGCCCTCAGCAGGGAGATGGATGTAAAGCCATCAGCCGTGTGCACAGAAGATCTGGATCCACGCTTTTTCGCTGCTGTGCCCTCTAACATCTCCGAGGATAAACCCCAAGCTCAGGGACCTGCAAATCTGGCTCCGTTCTTTGCCCGAAAACAGCGGTAAAAACTGCGCTGGCGCAAGTCCAGCGAGGTCCTTCCTCTTTGCCTACGGATGACTAACACAACTAACCCTCGGCATTTACCCGGAGTGAGTCAGGCCTGCAAAAATCATGAGACCAGCTTGAAAATAATACACAGTGGGAGCTATTTGCGTCCAAGCCTTTAAGGTACTCTTGGGGCTTGTTTCCTCTGGAATCGGCGGGGCTGGGAACATGCTGTTCTCTCGCATGAAAGGCAAAGCTGCGAGCCTGGGGCTGCGGGCGATGGGGCTTTCCGACGAGCGCCAAACGTCAGGAGGCTTGCCATAAATCACAGGAGGTGGCGAGGCTTGGGAAGGCACGTAGCACCTCTCTGCTTTGCCCAAAAAGCTCGCTGAGCGTGGGTCCTGGCTGTTTGCCTGAGAGATCTCACGGGTTTGGTGTTGGTACGTTAAAAATACCAGATCTTTTATGCTCTCTCCTTGGCCAACAACTTCTCTTGGCCTTCAGTGAGTTACTTGTTGCTACTCTTCACCTTGGGAGTGGCTGCATTTCGGTGGCGAGCATCAATCAGATCAGCCCACGGGGTGCTCTGGCCCCCAGTGGAACTGTAAGGAAAGCTGAATCATTTCCCAATAAAACCCAGGGCTCAGGATCTGGCTGCAGCTCCAATGTTCCCCAGTGTCGTCTGCACTGGCTGGGACCATCTCTTCTGCCAAAACAGTCAGTCATTCCCAATAAATGGTGATGATGAGGAGCCTGGAGGCTGAATCAGACAGCCAAGATGAAGAAACAGCTTCAACGTGGTCAGGATAAGCTGGCACCACAAAATCTCTCACCAGTCCTTTGCGAAGGCCACCACTGGCAGAGCCAGAATCCAGTTTCCTGCCAAAATCTTAAGCATGAAGCACTTTTATTAGTTTTCCTTGCAGGCTAAGAGCATGGTCTGTGGCCTGATCAAGATTTTTCACTGAGCCTTAAAAAATAGAGACCCAAAGAGGGAAGGAAAGAACCTCCATCACTGCAGCACCCCAGGACATGGTCTCCTGCAACTTCTCAGTACACTTACAAAGCATCAGCTGTTGACTGGTAATGATTTGCCCAGACTCAGACAGTGGGATGGTTTATTGTATGATACATCTGAGCTGAAAACACACCAGAGCATGGCCTGTTACTGGGGAGAGGAAAAGGGGGCTGAGGGTACCCCTATGACATGTCAAGGCTGAGAAGGAGGGTACTCGACCGAAGGAGATGCAAGAACGTCCCGGCTTCTGGCCAGAGGTTGCTGGGGGGCTGAGAACCCAGTGCACTGGGATGGCACCACATCAGGAGCAGATGAGGATCCTGTGTAACGTCAGCTCTTCCCGATCTCCAGGGTTTGTATGGTGACCTGCGCCTGGTCTCAGGATGAAAATCAACAGCGACGTTTGCAGTGGTTTTGCATTAACACATGCAAAGTAGGGATGAGCCCCGTGTCTAGAGGACAAAGCGCTCATTGCCACACCAAGAGAGAAGGCGGCAAAAAAACCCCCGACTGCCACCACATTAGAAGAAACTAACGTTCATTTTAAGCCATCGCTAGGCGGTACCTTCTGGAATGATGTGCTTTAGGTCGTTTTGCCCTCACTCGTTGCCACCGAGAAAGACGCGCCAACTCCCAGGCTTTCTGCTGTCAGATTCCATCACGGTGCCTCTTTGGAGACAGAGTCCCACCCTCCCTCACCTCAGCTTTCAGAAATACGGCAACGTGAATCAGACCTCGTGCCATCAGGGTGAGCAAAGAGGGATACGTAACACACGACAGCACCGAGGGCACCGTGTTTTTCCCTGCAGCTCCCTCTCCGGCTCGGGGATGGCGATGCTGCCTCGGCTCTTACTTCAGCCAACAATGCACACTGTGCTCTCTGCGAAAGGCTTTTTTTTTTTTTTTTTCCTTTTTATGAGCACCACAGGGTGTGCTGATAGATGATGGCATATGACAGGAGTCATTCTCACAGCCCCGGTCCGCCTGCTGTTGCTACGGCCCAAGCCTTACATGCAGCTGCTGGAACAGCACTTTATCCCGCCCGTGGTTTGTAACCAGAGAAAGAACAAAATGTCCTCGGGAATTAAGTGTGGCTTGTTTCTGGGAGGCTTTTTATTATGAGTATTTATGACTATATCAGTCATTGGTAGGTGGTGACACTAAGAGAAGATAGCAAACGGGGCTCAGGACACAGGGGTTTCTAGTTCCAGCTCAGCCTTTGACTATGGATTAATTATTCCTCTTTCACGTGCCTCAGTTTCCCTCCCCATTCAAGTGTCCACTTAGACTGTAAGCTTTTGGAGACGGTGGGTATCTCCCAGCATGGGTTTGTACAGCACTATGGAGACCTTGATCTTGATGGCAGCTGTCACTCATTATCTTGATAGAATCATCAAAGTCTTTATCTGAATTAATTTGCCCGAACAATCCTTTGGCCATATTGGTTCCAGATCACACCTGTGATAAGAGGTTACAGAGGAAAGTGTGTGTGTGTGTACACAAAACCACCCTCTGGGTTTGGGGCAACTGGAAGTGTAACCTCTGGGCTGTGAGTGGAGGTGAAGACTGCCCTCCAAGTGGCAGCACTGCACCTCAGACGTGATACGTAGCCTGCTAGAAGCTTTCTTCTGCGTGGGAAAAAGAAGTCGACTCCTGCTCTTCGATCCCAGAGTGTGATTTTAGGTGGTTCTCTGCAGAGAGGAACTCCTCAGAGAGCAGGGCTAACAGCACATTACCACCAGAGAATGAGCTGGCACCTTCATTACGAAGGGATGCCCTTGACAAGTCTGAAGAGGGAGCAAAACCCAAAGGTTTGAGGAGACTGGACCCTCCTTTCCCTTTTCCATTTTTAACCACCCACTGGAAACACCACAGGAGGTAGGTGGTATCAGTTCATAAGGGAAACTCCTTTTGGACTAAAAGAAGCCTGACAAACGGCATTTTAAACAGGATTTTTTGTCCTTTTTTTCCATAAATAATGTGAGGACCAACAGTCATTAAGAGAGTGAGCTTCCCGTCTTGCGTGGCAGAAGAGCAGACCCCACTGTGCACCTCACCTCCAATGGTAAGTCATCCAGCTTTGCTGGCTGCAAGGAGCAGATCTCTGTGCAGTCTGTACCAGAGAGAGCCCGTTTCGTTGATGTTCTACCTCTCTTCACCAAGAGGACATCAATCAGTCACCCAAAAGACCTGGTGGTGTTTTCCACTGGGCTCCCTCAGGCCACTCTAGCATCTCCTGTGTCTCCTCTGCCCCAGCTTAGCAGACCCTCATCACCACTGTCCACGATCTTTCTGGCATCTTGAAGCAACAGGGAACCTCTGTTCCCTGTCTGCCAGCTGGTTTCTAATCCAAGCCTTGCTATTTTTATCCCGTTAGGATTTCTTCACTCCCTTAATAAATATATAATGTGGCACTCTATCAAATCTCTGGCCAAAGGCGGTTTGCAATCGTTTCTGGCCACACCAGCCCAGAAAACAACTGACTAATCAAATGGCATCTTGTTTGCTAAGCCCAACAGCAAATGCTCCTCTCCAAGAGCGAAGCCTCCTCCCAGAGGAAGGATCTGGATATCAGGACTCTTGTCAGCACTTCCACCAAACTGGGGGTCTCTCCTCCTTCTCTCCCAAAGCAACTGCATGCTACCAAGGCCACCATCTTCCCCATGCTTCATGTCACAAGGAAGGTTGTAGGACCTTCAATAAAGTCACCCCGTCCCCTGAGATTTCTGCCCTCGGTGTCCCAACAAATGGGAACAGTGTATGGGTCACTGCCATGTCCTCTCATAACCTCAGCCCAGGGGTGGCCTTGATGGGCTATCTCTCATGCAGAGCTGACTCTTCTGTTTGGACCCACAGCAGACGTCGCTGGGGCTTCACCTGAGATCAGTCGAAGCAACACACGTTCAACATGTTGCTTGTAGCATCTGCAACATGGTAATTTGGAGCTGTTCTCCCTCTCCATTTGCTGGATAAAAGCCAGAATTCCCAAGGAACTAGTGATTACTAGCAAATATCCAAGAGCAGAACTCAGAAACATCTAAGGAAAAAAAACCCAATCATAAAACCCTCTTGAATCCTGATTTCCAGAAAAAATAGAGCCCCTGCCCTCTAAAAACTGGGCACTTTGCAGTATTTTTGGCAGGATTTCAAAAATCACCTTCTCCATATGTAAACCTTGGGCTGGTCTTTCTCTATGCAAGCCTAAGAGGTGGATCATTCCCTTACGCTCACCCAAATAACCTTAATACATTTCTTTCAGGTATAGTTAGAGGTTGTTTGGAGGGTGAGTGTATGTAGGATGTTGCTGATAGTCTGTGCTAGGGAAATGATGGGCTGCAGCAAAACTCTCAGTGCGGTTTTAGAGCTTAAGATTCAGAAATTCTGGCTGTGGTTTAGGTGGTTGTTTAAGACCAGTAAAGCAGCTGCTAGAGAAAAGGGGAAGCTGATGTATTTGGAAATTACCTACTACAGCTGGTACCGTCTAGGGGAAGGGGAGCAAAGCAACGTATGGTCTGCTCTCAGGAGAGAAAACATGTTTTGTTGAGTGGAGAGTTATCTTTTTGCAGTTCTGCCTTGTTTCCATGTTTCTTCTGGGGTTGAGCATGCTCTGAGTAGTGTCACAGAGAAGCTTTTAGGCTCTGGTATCATGAACCTGAAGCAATCATGATGCTCCAGAGCTTGTGTTTCCAGAAATCTAGAGTCCCCTGTCCTTGGTGAAACCAGGGCCTTTGTGTCCCTGGCCTTGCGTGCAATCAAGGCTTCTGAAAGTCTCTCTTCTGACGATGATGTGGCAGTCTGACCTCCTGTGTGGCATTTCTCTGTTTGTTGCTGGGATATCATTAGGGTCTGGAAGCTTATGAATTAGTTCTGGGGACACAGCGCCTTTGTGCCCTCTCCCAGGGGCATGGAAGATCTTTGTTTCTCAGGTCTCTGAACAACTTAGTAGTTGATCTGCAGGTTCTTCCCTCTGCCAGAGGGGCCAAACCAGGACTATTTCTCAGCTGATGGCCTCACAGATGGTGGGGTGGGGGGACAGAGCTCAGGAAGTGACATCTGAGGAGCTGGAGGCTGAGGCCACCCTTCGATGAGGTCTTGGTTGGGTCATTTCAGCCCCTAGTGAGCATTTGTGCACCCGATCAAGTCATTTCACTTAAGTAACCCCTTGCTCCTCCCATGTCGGAGACCGCGGGGTGCGCATCAGTCAGCCGGTTTCCTCGTTGCCATGGCATCAGTCTTATCACCCATGAAGTTTACTGTTCTCAGGTTTCTGTGGTCAGCCAAAGATGCAGCAACTCTCCGGTGCTTGCAGACAAACAGAAAATCTGGCACTTTTCTCCGTGTGACCGTGTCCCTGCGGTGGTTGGCAGGATGTCCTGTCTGAGGGAAAATTACAGATGTTTGATCTTCAAACGGCGTCCATAGGGAATGTTACTGGATCTGAACAGCTATCATATCTCCTCTGACCTCTGAAGAGCAGATATCTTAGCTGAAAGGTTTCCAGTGGCTATATTTCGCTGCTGTTTCATCACTAAGCAAATAAACCTTTATATTACTTAACTATGTCAAATTTTTAAAAGCATTTTGTCCTGAAATTGACTTTTTTTTTTTTTTTAACTCCATCTGCAGAAAGATCTTAGGCAAAAATGAATAACCAAATAGGTAGGCCTTGGGATGGTTCAGAACAAATTGATTTGCCAAGCCTCAGGCCATCCAGGATGGGTCCAATTAATCCTTTAATGGGTGCAGGAGTATGACGTAAGCTGCAGGAATGTGTTCCACAAGGCTCAGCGAGGTGGGGACCGTTCCTTCTCCTGAAGAAGGACCAAGAGGGCACGGCCGAGATTGCTCAGCTGGTCAGTGGCAGAATGGGAATGAGCATCCAAACTTCTTGAGCCCCAGTCCAGTTCATGTTTCATGCATCAGATGGGAAAAAAAAACCAAAAACAAACCACCAAAGACCACAGTTTTATCCCCATGAGAATGAGGGAGGGAAAGGGGAATCAGGAATTTCTACCCCGTTGGTGGAGGAGCTGGTATGTTCACCTTGTTGCATATAGGTCCAGACCGGAGACACTTCTCTGAGCGGATGTCACTGGGGTTTAACTTGAGTAGGTGTTCTGCTTAATTACTTCATACAGGTTCCCTCGCCCACTCCATCTGCACTTTAATTAATTTAACTACCAAAGTGATGGGATTTAATCTTAAGGTTCTTGCTGGCTCCTCTCTAGCAAGTCTGGTGATACAGCCCCGGAGAACTCTCACTTGATACCCCTGTGGCTTTCTAAATGCCACCCTGCCAGGCAAAGGTGGCATCTGCTCGGGTTGCTGGCAGCAGCGGTTTGGAAGCTTTAGAGGGCACTGGAGCTATGCCATCAGCTATCCAGGGGGAAGTGGAGGGAAAAGCACGTTCCTTTCTGTAGTAGGAAGGCTTCTGCTTGATGCGTGGGGATTTGACAGTGTTTTGGCACCGGTAGAGAGGACGGGAAAGGAGTTCCTTCAGCTTTATATACAGCTGCTGGCACCTCACAGGCTTTCCTTGAAGTCTGAGGTGGAGGTGCAAGTATCAAAGCTACGCAAAGTTTTCGGGATTGTCTCAGCAGGATTGACATCACCTGTGTTTCACACAGATTAAAGAGATAAGAAGGGAAAAAAAGGAAAGCAAGCTTTGGGAACTTTGAGTGAGTAAAAATTCATGACTAATATCATTAAAAGCAGAGCTGAGCCAACTCACTTTCCCCCTGTTCTTCGATCACACCCAATCTGCCTTCTTTTGCGTGGGCATTAAATGAACCTAAGAATCTAGGCAATGTGTGGGCTTGGGAAGTCCCATGGACTGAGGGACCTTCTTTTGCCCTGAGAGCGAGGTGCTGGGCACAAAAGCGAAGGGCTTCATTGTCTACCCAAGCTGGCAGGTAACAGTGGCAGGTAACAGGCAGGCACGTTGGCTGATGATACCAACCTGGGAGGGCTGGATGACACTCCAGAGGGCTGTGCCGCCATCCAGAATGACCTGGACAGGCTGGAGGGCTGGGCGGAGAAGAACCTCGTGAGATTCAACAAGGGCAAAGGTAGGGTCCTGCACCTGGGGAGGAAGAATTCCAGACACCAATATAGGTTAGGGGTGGACCTGCTGGAAAGCACTTCTGAGGAGAAGGATCTGGGGGTCCTGTTGGATAGAAAACTATCCATGAGCCAGCAATGTGCCCTTGTGGCCAAGAGGGCCAATGGAATCCTGGGCTGCGTAGGGAAGAGTGTGGCCAGGAGGTGGAGGGAGGTCATTCTCCCCCTCTGCTCTGCACTGGTGAGGCCACAACTGGAATAATGCGTCCAGTTCTGGGCTCCCCAGTTCAAGAGAGACAGGGAACTGCTGAAGAGAGTCCAGCGTAGGGCAACAAAGATGNCAACCCTGCTTTGGCAGGGGAGTTGGGCTGGATGATCTCTAGAGGTCCCTTCCAACTCTGACAATTCCGTGATTCTGTGATAGTGGTGTGTGTGGGGGGGGGAAACCCCCACTGGAAAAGACCACTGCTCTGTGTCCTGATAAATTATGGTGTTGCGGAGACGAGTGTGCTGGGACGGAAGGAGTTACTGGAGACAAGAGGAAATACGCTCACCAAGCAGAAAGTTTTGCTTGAGCGGCGTTTCGGCTGGGCATGTGTTAGCAGGGCGCTCGGGGAGGTCGGGTGCGCGGGTGAAATTTCAGGCCTCGAGGCTGGGACGCCGCCAGAAAAATCTGGAAGGAAGTTCCACCTGTCAAAGCCTTTGCTTCTTCAGTTTAATAATTTCCATCGTGTCCTGGGCAGACAGTTTCTGATGGTGTCAAGAGGCTGCGTTTGATTCTCAGCTTTGCCACGGATGCTTTGGGGCTACCTCTTGGGTTATAAACTCTTTCTAGGGTAGGAGCTGGTTTTATGGGCAAGGTCTGGTTCAAGCCTTTCAGCACTTAGGTGGAAGAAACGCTTCACAGAAGATGAGGCTGTTGGTAGTTATTAAAACTGAAGGTCCAGATATAATCTGACCGTTCTTCTATAGGCCTCAGAGCATCTGCTGCTGGCTGTGGTTAGTCAGAGGGTACTTTTGGTCTGACTCAATGAGGCTAGTTTTGTTGCAATAGTTATTCAAATAACCTCACGTTCTTTTTATAGATGGAGAAATCTGTCTGTTCCTTAAGTGGAGGTACAGACCTGGCAGCCCTGGAGAGATAGGAATGCAGGTTACCTGGAGGCAGGTTGAGGGGGAGGCTTACGAGATAAAATGTGGTAGGTCTCGTGTTTTTGTGGCGGCGTGACTTGCAACACATGTTGTTGTTCCGCATTAGAAGTGCCGAGTCTGCATAATTTCTCTGGACACCAGTGGCAGCTGTGAGGCATCACCTGTGGAGATGCTTTGGAAAAATAGCAGACTCAAGGGACAACCCGTCTCTGTAGAGTGACAGAGTTGTGTCTGCCAGTTCACGGTCCCCAGCCATGCATCGAAGTGTGGAGAGAAGACAACGTGTGGGTGACGGGACCTTCTCCCTTTGAACACATCTCGCCCTTGTGGATGCTCACGTGGTTCCTTGTCAAGTCCCTCTGCAGGGCTGGATTTGGATGAATTTCCTATAGGATATTTCAGGAGGAGGAACGTATTTCCCACAGCCACCAATTCCCTCCAGCAGGCAGTGGCAAGGATTTCACTGGGATTTCAACAAACCGTTTCATGGCCAGTGGCTTGTTTGGTCAAAGAAGCTGTGCTAACACTGTCTGTCCCAGCTGGGTGTACAGGTCCCACCATGAAGAGGCACGAGTGCCACACTGCCCTTAGCATCCTTCTCCCAAACAGGTGGTGTAAACTCCTTTCTCCTTGATAGGGGATCCTGTTGGGGGGAAAACACAGGTTGCAACCGCTATTTCTTAAAACATCTTCTATTCATTAGCTGCTGTTGTTAATAGAATTGAGGTGTTGTTAGTAATAGCAGGTAACTATTCACACAACACACCGCTCATTCAGGTTCACTTATTCGCTGGAGCAACCTTCAGGAGGCCAACCCCAACGTGCACGCTCAGAAGCAGAAGGTCATCCTGACGCACCGCTGGCTTCTAGGTAGGTCTTTAGAGATTCCTTCAGCGGGCACTTTGTTTCCCCAGCTGTATACATAACTCCCTGGCCTTCATCTGCGTATAAGCAGCCACCGCCCTCCTGGGTGTGATCCAAGTTATACAACCTGTTGGAGATGCTAATGTGTGCTGGCAGCCTCCTGCAGCATGAGACTCCGATGGCCTAAGTTCATCGGTTCTTGCCAATCCATCAGGATTACTTGTCTCCAAAGCTTATCAGTCCTTGGGAAACTTTCACATAATAATATCCTCTTAACATTTATCTTTCCTGTCTGTGGCCTGTGATGTTTTCTGGTAGTTATTTCTCCATCCAAATCTATAGAAACATGTAAAACTTAAACACACAAACTTATACAAAGTGGACTTTTATGATACCAGGAGGCAGTGTTTTAGCGGGGTGGTGGAAGATGTATGTCCCTGGCAGAGTACATGATGTTGTGGCATGAGGTGGGCTCAAATTCATGGGGAATGAGCTGGCTCAGTAGGTAGATGGATTGGTTCTTGGGCACACCGACACCATCACCTTTACATGGATGGAGCTGACATTTATCTGCTCTAACGGGTCTCAGAGCCTGTATGTGGCACCTCCTGAATGGAAGAAAAGGCTCATTGACACAGCTCTCCTTTGTGTTTTGCAGACTGTTTGAGGTCCCCCCCCTCCTTTGCTGTTCCCTGGATCTCTCCATCCATGGGGATGTAATTCCTTTCCCATTTTAAAGCCTGTGCTTGGACTTGTGACCAGCCCTATGGCCAATCTTCCTGTCTCCCTTTGTCACCAAAACTCTTCAGTTATACCCTTTAGAGATACAAGTTCAGGTAGACCAGTTCTGATTCCTGATTTTTAATAGTGTCTGTGAACTTTTGTCCTGTGCCAGCATTTCTGTCTTCAGGTGACTCCTTCTAACACTTGGTGGATTTGAATCTGGACATGCAGAGGTTTTTCCTGGTGGTCCAGCTGTCTCATATGTGGAGCGATGACCTTCTCCTGCCCAGCCTGACTGGTGGTGAAGAACAGAGTTCTTCGCAGACTCAGGAAGGGTTAAGAGGAGCCCTGTAGCTGTGTGGCACCCAGCAGCCAGCAAATTATATCTCTTCTGTATGTGGGAACGTAGCAGAGCAGGATGGCCCAAGTTTTCACACCAGGAGAAAGCTCTCTGGGATCTTAGCCATATGGCAATGCTCTGCTGGTTACTCGTGAACGGGTTCGCTTGGGGCTTTCCTATATGTGTGGTTAATGAGATAGTCTGCTCCCTCGGCAGGTCTCAATTAGTCTGGTTCCTTTGTGAGCAGCACTGGCTCAGTCTGGCAGCTTCGCCAATGGTCTTGGTTGGCTGGTTTCACCCAGACGAGGCTTGGTCTCCTGCTGCTGAAGGAGGAAACACCTTTGCTGGTGTCTCCAAAGAAGTCAGGGCTGTAGTTGCTGCGTGTCTGGCAAGCCTGAATTTAATGCCAGCCAGCGAGCCTGGAGAAAGGAGTGTTCATCATCTTGGGTGCCCACAGTGGAGGAAAAGGGTGAGTGCTCTGAAACTCTTCCCAATGGAGACCCTGCCTTTTCCCCTCTACAGAGTCTGATCCTCCAAGGGGGTCCTGCCTTGAGCAGCCAAAGTGGCTGGGAATGAGGGTTGGGTAAAGGGAGACTGTAACAGAGAAGTCTGGGGGCTCCTGATCACCATTACATGGGCTGTTGCCTACTGCAGGGTCCCTCAGGTGTTGTTCCATGTCTTAGGGACCAGGAGATGGCTGGCTTTTGGTGTGATGAGCAGTCAGCAGGGAGAGAGGACCTAGTTAGTCTGATGGATGCTCTGACCCACATCAAGGTCAGCTGCAGGGGAGCCAGGAGGCACAGGGGGGATCTGACTGGTGTAAGGGAGAGAACAGGAGGAGTTGGATTTTAGAAGGAACCCAAAAGGAGAAACACTCTGATGGAACAACTTCATTTTTTGGTGGGGAAAACTGAGACCGTTGTGATGCCCGTGCTTGACAACTACCCGTGTAGCTCCTGCCTGTGACGGTAATGTCTGTCGGTGTGCAGGTTAGCACACGTTGCTGGCGTTTTCTCTCAGGTTTCAAAAGCTTTCAGAAGTCCCACACAGAAATAGAAAAGAAAAACAGGTGGTGGTTTGTGGTTCGTGCGATAAAAGGTATAAACCAGCAGGGAAGAATGAAAGGCCAAGCTGACATGTCAGTGAAGAACAGCCACTGGCCGTGGGCTCAAGCGCCGAGTGAAGCGCTGCAGGGTGTTTGGCAAAGCCAAGTTTCCTCCCCAGCTCATTACGGAGCTGTCACTTGGGAAACCAGGGGCACGTGAAGCCCTTACTGACAGCCCGTGCTCTGTGTGGACTTTGCTGGGGGTTCTGCAGTGCCAAACGCCGTCTCTTTGATTATTTATGTCACTGCGATCGACACCCTGCCAGCCGTGGTGACCGTGCCGGTTTTTATCTCTCGTGCCCTTAACTGGAATTAGCTCCCACCCCCATTTCCCTGCTGGCTCAGTCAACCAGCTGAGTTATTTGTCACCCTCCGGTCCCTGTTTCTCGGAGACGGCACTCTCAGCCCTGTCTCACAGTAAGAACAATTTTGTACCAGTGTCCCCATCTCCCCCAAAAGGAAGAGCTGCCTGACCCCGTCCTCTCAGCCATGGAAAAGCTATTGCCAAATACAGGAGGAAGGAGGCACTTGCTCAGCAGTCATAAATCTGAGCTTTTCTAGGGAGGCACTTTATCTACGCCGGCTGATCTAGAGCATTTCAGTATTTTTCACTGAGGATGGGGGGAATTCTCTCTAAGGGGCGGATTTTCTTTAAGCTAACTCACTTTCCAAGTGAGCGCTGCACTCTTTTACTGCTGCACTGGGGCCCCCTCATGACCAGGAATGGATTCTTTTCTCCCCGGTAGCCTTTCACAGAAGGGAGGTGAGTGCCTTTAATAGGCTAATGCGCTCTGAAGTGGGGTTTGCACGAAAGATGCGGTGCCTGATCCCAGCCTGACCTTATAAATATTTACTATTCGATATGCCTGGAGCAGTCCTATGCATTTAAACATGGCAGGAATCAGCAAGCGCATTTTTAACGCTGTGTGTGGTACCACCTTTTGTGCTAGAGCTAGTGAGCTGTCAGCCTTACTTCTTGGAGGCCAGGGGAGGTGGTAGGCCATGGGCACTGACACCCTGCACTATGCCCAGGCAAACATTTGGGTTAGAAGTATCTGTATGTGCTGGATGTACGGAAGGGAGGTGTGTGGGCCATGAAGATGATAGGGGGCTGGAGCACCTCTGCTATGAGGACAGGCTGAGAGAGTTGGGGTTCTTCAGCCTGGAGAAGAGAAGGCTCCAGGGAGACCTTAGAGCCCCTTCCAGGCCCTAAAGAGGCTACAGGAGAGATGGGGAGGGACTCTTGATCAAGGAGGGGAGCCATAGGATGAGGGGGAACGGTTTTAAACTGAAAGAGGGGAGATTTAGATTAGACACCAGAAAGAAGTTCTTTGCTGTGAGGGTGGTGAGAGCCTGGAACAGGTTGCCCAGAGAAGCTGTGGCTGCCCCATCCCTGGAGGGGTTCAAGGCCAGGCTGGATGGGGCTTGGAGCAACCTGGTCTGGTGGGAGGTGTCGAACTGGATGATCTTTAAGGTCCCTTCCAACCCAAACCGTTCTATAATTCTATGACCTTTATTGTGCAATTAAAAGGCAAAGAGATTGTCCTTGGTGTTCTCCTGTGCCCCAGCTCGGCGACTGCGCTGCTGGGCAGGAGATGGAGAAGGGTTTCTCCAGCTGAAGGGAAATGTGTTACAGCACAACGTGGTGCCGGGGCTGAATGAAAGTAGCTCAGCAGGGCAGGGAAAATTCAGCCGAGCCGGTTACTGACAAAGACGTGTCAGGCAATTAGTGATCCTTGCAGTATGTCCTGTACCTGCTCAGGTGGAAGAAGGAGCTGACAGTAAACACGCTGCAAAGGAATGAAATGCGTCCAGTTCCCACGGCAGAGGCATTTATTACCAGGCTGTGCTGTTCTGGTAGCTCAGGACATCCAGCTGAGGATGCAGGCACAGGACAAACCAGGTATTGGGAGAGCTGGGCCTCAACCCATCAATCATTCAAAAGCATTAAGTATTTAAATGCGCAGTTAGGACTGCACCTCCTGGGAGAGGGTGCTTTAGTTCCAGGGCTTCATCATCTCCCATTGCACAAGCGTTTGGTTCTAGCGAGGGTTTCTGCAGCAGCAAAGGACAGGATAATGTTCTGCTGTGGTTTTCCTCAAAGGCTGAGGGATGACCCGGGGACCTGCTTTGTGAACCTCTCAGAAACAGGAACGGCTGAAATCTAAAGGCAGCAGATAAGACAGAAGGTTTCTACCGCAGCCCCAACCCCGCTCTGGCTTCCCTACGCTAGATGTGGGAGGTGACGTCTCTCCTCCACAGAGCAGGGCAGAAAACCTGGGAAGGAGGAAAGCAGCATCTGCGCCAGTTCCTGGAGGATTAGGAGACCTGCCCAGTACCATGTAAGAAGCCAACAGCAAAGTGGGAACCAAATAAATGCATTAGTCCTGACTCAGGCTCCAGGCTGGTCCAGCCCAAGGGCTATAAGACTACATCATCCTTCTGGCCAGCTGAATTCCACGGATGGGATCTCTTGCCAGCAGAAAATGTGGTCATCACAACTGAAACACTGCCTGAAACCAGAAATACCATCTTAGAGGAGGGGAAAAACAAAAAGGAAACAAATGTTTTGGCCATTTTGAAATGTTTCGGTTTGAGTATTTTCAAAATGAAATACTTCTAGCTTTGGCTTGGAAAGGGCTTTTCAGCTACATTTGTGTGCAATGATGCTGACGATGGAAAGAGTCAAAATATAAAAGAAAGGAAGGAAAGCACTGTTGAGGGTGAAAGAGACAACCAGACAAGGCAGCTGGGAGATCCTGGGTTTTCTCTCTGCCTTCAGATAAGTTGGAAAAGACTGGGAAATTTTGCCTTCAATTTTTCACCTTTCAGCTTTGTTCTGACCCCAAATGATAGTAGCAAAGTGGGTAATGTCCGTGAAACAAAAATTTCCATTTTTGATGCTCCTCTAATACAACCCCTGATGTTCTGCCCGCACATGACTCAGCTTAATTGGAACTGGAGAGACGAGAGACAAAGAAAAAAATCTCATAAACACAGAAAATAAATCCCACACGGATATTAAAACAAAGCTAGTGCATTGTTAGTAGCGGTTCTAAAGAGCCTTGATATTTCCTGAAAACTCCCATGTGTCTGCAATATCTTCCACAACATCAATCCCAGCATGTTGTGTGGTCATTAGTCCGAAGAATATACTCACTCGTTTATGAGTTTGAGATGGGCTCGTTAGTCAGGAGTGGCAAACTGAGTTATGAGCTTCATTCCCAAAGATTCAATATTTATCGTGTGCCATCAAACATCTTGATAATTTGATGGCTGGACTTCTCAGAGGCTTGGGAGCATTAAAAACAAAGCCCGGGGGGGGAGGGAGAAGTGAACTGGAAGGAATGACATGGAGGAACAGGAGCGCTGGCTCCAGAGCCGGGTGGGATCCTGGGGCTGGGATTCCAACCCTCTGTGTCCCCACGCCGTGACAGGGGGCATCATGAGAACAGAATTTAGAGCAGGGCCACTACTGGCAACCGTTCCTCATCCTTATGTACTTGCTGGACAACGGTGTGAAGCCTTCCAGAGGTGGTCCATCCTGCCCCATGTCATGTTTTCTCCATCAGTGGCAGCCAGAGAGGCTGCTCAGGAGGAGCCTGCAAGCCTGGGGGCTCTTTGAGGTCTTCTCCACCCAGACCTGTGTCCAGAAACCTTTTGTGTTTGCGTCTGTTAGAGGGCACACCTCTGCTTTTACCATCTGGCTATGGACCTTGTTTATGGTGAGTCTCCCTACACCCTTTGTCAACCTGTTGATGCTGTCTGCCACCACGACGTCCTACGGCAACAATTTCCAGAAGTTTATCACCTCCTGCGCAAAAAAACAAAAGTCCCCTTATCTGTCGAGCGCATCTGAAATTTTCCAGCTTCAAGCTTCCAGTAATTCTTGGGGCATTTGGAACCTCCTTAGCTCCAAACAAGGAAGCTGAGTCACAGGCCAAAGCCACTGAGATACCTCAGATGCCACGTTTCTTCCTCTGAGGACTCGGAGCCTGCGCTTTCGTGGGTTGCTGCCGGAGAGTTGAGGGCTCTCCTCATTAAAACCCAGGTGTGGGACTCATTGCACCAAACCCATCATCTAAAAGACGGGCACCCAGCAACTCATCCAGGTTACCCACGTATAGAAGTTACGGGTGCACCACCAGCGGATGACTCACCCTTTTCTAAAACAGGTATCTGGGAATTGCTGCCGTGAGTCACTGCGGGAACCGCCTCCCCGTCTCTCCCTCCGCTCTAGAGGATGCTAATTTAACCGGAGTGGATTTCATACAGAAGTTTAAAATTGCTGAAGTCAGTTGAGACCTGCCCCCACCGTCTTTTTTGCCCCGTGAAAAGAGATACCTACACTCCCTAAGTCATCGGGGAAGAATTTGGGCTGAGGGGGAGGAGTGGGTGGGTGAGAGCAGGGTTAGCCTGAATCTTCCTCACCTGCTCGAGGTGGGAAAACAACCCGTCCTCCCTCACAGCTGCAGCCTGTCAGGGCTTTTAAATTAATTAGCTCGGTTTTCTAATGATGCACTTCCCAGTGGTCACCCAAGAAGGATGCATCTAAGCGTAGTTCCTTTGGGATTCAAGGTGAGGCCAAATCTATTTTAGGTGATAAAATGGCAGTCGAACGCGTGATACTTGGATCACCGCAATTTAATTAAGGCACCTCAAAAAGAGAAGGAAGAAGTGCAATATTACGACTGTGTAGGTCTCCTCCTGTTTCTGAGTGTTAAAAACCACATGGCAGGTGTCACCAGAGTCGGGTGATTACCGTAGAAACCATTAATTTCATATATCTGTGTCAACGGGACAGAATGTGAAGTTGGCGTTACTCTCTGTAAATGTATTTACAATCATTTGGTCAAAATGACCATTTTGCTTAGTCAGCTCATGAAGTGACTGAAGGTCACTGGCATTTTGAAAAGGGACAGGCATTTCTTCTGTTGGAGGGCTGAAGGGCAGCGTTTTGTAAAAAGCTATTTTAGGAGAACTGGGGGGGGG